>PVJL010014053.1:0-29610 GCA_004026885.1 Lyroderma lyra | reverse complement strand
GTGCCCGCTCCATAAGTCCAAAGCTGTGGGCCTGGCCTGAGACAGCAGGGTCGCCTTTGCAGCAGGCTGGGAACAGGAACTGCAGCCCTGTGTAGATCTCCAGGGGGCTTAGAGCTGGGGTGTTATCTTTGCAGTTCAGAGTCCTCGCTCAGCCCTTCTACCACTCAAAAGTTCCAGAGGCTGGCTCCCAAACTCCTTCAGTCCCCAGCTCCCCAGTCTCTCTCCCCTCCCCCAAACTGCGCAGCTCCGAATAGTCAGCAGGGATCGTGTCCCGCGTGGTCCGTCTCTGCTCCCTTCCCTCTCCCCAACTCGCCCCTTTCTCGCCAGCCTTCAGGTTTACTTGCGATTTGTGGATTTCTCAGCAGCCATTTTGTCACTCATGGTCCGCTTTCTTGGCTCCTGGATGGTCGTTCAATTGTGTTTTCTGGGAGAGGCTTTAGGAACCTCCTCTCCAGTCGCCTTCTTGTCTTCTAGTCTTAAGTTTAAATCACTTTCTCAATCAGTTTTCCTTTAACTCTAACTTGAGCAATAGTTTGCTCCTAACTTGAATCATAGAATGTCTTCATTCTGTCTCCTGTTTTAGACAATTACCCCAAAACTTAAAAACAATAGGCTTTTAGCCTGTATTTTCCATCCTTTGCCCAGGCGTGTGTTAATTACCCAGAGAAAAATTTGTAACTTACGTTCCCAAAATCTCCTGCCTCTAGCCCTGGTTAGCCATCCTAAAATGTGATATGTGATAATAAAACTTTACTTAGCTGGGTATGCTAGACTTTAGCTAATCATCCTTGCGACTGTGAATCTGTGTTTGTTAATTATATCATCCCGAGGCCATTCCATAGGCGATGGCACCTGGGTGACCAGTGGAGACCAAAGTCAGCAGGGTGCAGACTCCAAAGGGCTAAATAAATCTGTCATCACCCTGCAGTGATGGCTTTGAGGCCTACCTTTCCGGCCAATGCTTTTGAACTTATTAACTGGGTCTGGTTCTCCTTATCTAGGGGCCATTGGATGCAAATGTCACCTTCAAGCCCTTCTTGACTGAAGACATCAACACAGTCTCCCAGGCAGATCTTGAGACTCCTTCCCCCATTTAGAATAGATAAAGTGAGAGCTCTGTGGATCCCCAATAGGTAGGGACAACAACCATCCTCAGCAGGAAGCAGATACAGATGACAAGACCTTCAGCCCCTCAGCTTCCCATGGAGATTTATGGGGATCACGTCTCACAAGAGAATGTGAGGGAGGCAGATAGAGAATAGGGGGAATCTCGGGACCCCTCCCATGAGACCCGCTGCTAGAATAGTCCCCGCCTTGATATCACCCTCTCACTAGGAATACCTGCCCGAGGGTAGGCAGCCACAGGAGGAAGTTCCAGGCAAATACAGAAAGTTAGAGGACCCAAGAAGCCCACCAGTTTGGGCCAATTCCTAAAGCCTGTGCGGTGAAAGTTAAAATGACCTTCATCTCACCTGGGCCTCATTATACCATCATTGTAAGATCATACATATGCCTGGAAGTTCATTAATATCATTACAATAGACTGAACTCTGGGAAAAGGCATGAGCAGTCAGAAGGCGTTATGTAATAAGCCCCTTGTCAATCAGACTTGTCAATCAAGAAACTCCACACCCAGAGGTGTCTCCCCTGAAGACAGAAGAAAATAAAAGCCCCAAAGCCTCCTTAATCGAGGCTCTTGAGCCACTCTCCTTGCTCGAGCTGCTCCTACCTCTTTGGAGTGTCCTTTCTCTTCAATAAACTATCTCTTTGTTTCACCTCTATACTTTTGTGTGCATGTTGTTCAATTCTTTGTTCAACACACCAAGGAGAGTACCCCATTTTCCGGTAACATTACCACAGAGACTTTTTGAAGAAAGGTAATCAAAAAGTCTCCTTTCTAAGTATTTTAGGCTTGGTAATGTGTCGGGGTGGGAAACCTGATAAAAATGGCCAAAGGATGTGAATATTCAACATATAGAAGGAGAAATAGGAATCAATGATATATATATGAAAATAGTCAACTCTGCTAATATTTAAAGTTATTTTATTCACGAAAATTGGGAGCATCTACTAAGTGTTATTTTGCAATATTATCTTTTTATGTCATTAAACAGTCTAGCACAGAAGAGGTAAACTTATTCTCTACCAATTAACAGCATTGTATTTATTGCCACTTTATTGTTCATGTTTATTAAAATGAAATATTTGGGGCAGGAAATGCTCATTATTATTTGGTATGATAGCTATCATTTAACCCTTCCTATATGACAACCACTATGCTTTTGTACAAACAACATTTTATGTAATCCTTATAACAGCCTTATCATTTTTACACATAAGGAAAATAAAGTGATTCTGAGATTTTTCAGTAATGAATAGTTGAAAATGGTAGAACTTGGATTTTAATCTGTCTGCCTTCAAAGCTCTCGCTAATTTGAGATGTGGAATTGCTTTTTATTGGGTCCATACAGATTGCTCTAAATTTATTCAGTTTGCTGAGTCAAGTAAGTAATTGTCTCTACAAGAAATAACGGGAGAGGTTACGAAAGTGGAGAACAGTGACCAAAGGCAGAGAGAGGTGAGGTTCTGAGAGAGATAAAGTTAGTCTGTCACCTGAGCTGGGCTCTGGCACTTCCTTGTTGGACATAAATCATTTCACAAAACCTGGTATTACACAGGGTCCCTCTGCGACCATGATGGAGCAAGTCAACACCATACCACTATAATGCGAGGCACAGACAAAACCAAGAACCTTGTGCAGAGCACAAGTCATCTAAAACCTTCCTCTCCCAGCTAGTGTGAGTCACTGCTACTTCTTCACAGGTAAAATGCTTTAGCTTGATGTTCCTCCTACCTTTCCAAGAAAGCTTGTTACGATCCTGTGTGTCAACTTGACTAGCCCCAGTTTCCCAGGTTGAAGCTTCTGGATGAGATTAGCACTTGAATTGGTGGACATTGTAAAGCAGATTGCCTTCACCAGGGTGGGTGGACACCACTCTATCTATTGAGGGCCAGACTACAATGAAAATCCAAGGAGGGGAGAAGTCACTTCTTTTTTTCTGCCTCTCTGGTTGAGCTGGGACATTTCATCTCATCTCCAACCACTGGAGTTGGATTTACATTATTGGCTTTCCTGGTTCTCAGGCCTTTGGACCCATACTAAATTACATCACCAGCTTTCCTGCTTTTCTGCCTTCAGGTTGCAGACAGTGGGTCATGGGATTTTCTCAGCCTTTGTAACTGTGTGAGTCGATTCCTCACAATAAATTTCTTTTTACGAAGGCTGACTGGAAAAATTCCAGCCATAAACGCTTCTATGTTTTGTATGACATGTCTGGATACTTTTCAGACAGCCCTTGTATATCTGTGTGTGTCTATGTATGTACGTGTCTATTAATCATCATTATCATCATCTATCATCTATATCTCTGGAGAACCCCAATGCAGATACTCAGTTATAGAATATTTTCCTACTTTCTGACAGGGCCCAACGTAGAGCAAAACTTCATTTTCTTAAACCCACCTCTAAATCACCTAACACATTCACAAATACTCTGTGTCCCTCCTAATACTCTTTCTGAGGCACCTTACAGTTCCTTGTGGTGTGATCTCTCCCTTGTTGCAATGAGCTAAAAAAACAACAACAAACAATCCAACTTTCTTTGACTGCTGGTGTGTTGTTGCTCGTCCTCTGTTGGAGGGCTTTGGAAAGCTTTCTCTTAACAAAGGTCTTGATTCAAGCATCACTTTGATACAACTGCTGTCCTTGATTAGGTCCCAAGGAAAGACTTCTGGTTTCACCCGGGGTTAGCAAAATTTTTGATAAAGGGTCAGATGTTTTCATCTTTGCAGGCCACAGGATATCTGTTGCTGTTACTCATCTCTGCCATTGTAACACCAAGCTGCCTGGACAATACGTAAATCAAGGAGTGAGGCTGTAGTAGACCTGCCAGGTGGTTGTGTGCAGACCCCTGGGTTTGACTGTTAGAATCACACTGTCTCTTTTCCCGAAGAGCTCCTCTTATAATGGCCTTTATTTTCTTGACTAGAACCTGATTACTCTCTATCAATTTTCCCCCCTTATGGTTGTCATTTAAAAATGTTCTTTCATGCAGCTAAACTCTAAATTACAGTCTAAATTACAGAAAGTCTATAGAATAACATTTACGCATTTGGGTGGTTCTGTAGGCTTCTTTGGAAAATGGATCAGTGTCGTTATTCCATTAAAAATAAAACTCTGCTCTGTATTATTTTAGACCCAGAAGGTAGAAGGATAATCATTTCCTTTCAGTAGCTCAGAGTATGGCTGGTAAGTAAATCATATAGACAATTAATTATGCAGAATAAATTACAAAAAGTTTATAAATTTGAATGAAGTTCTAAGAGAGACCCATGGACAGAATAAATGATTCTGTTAGAGTGAGGGAAAAATTTAGGAATTTTCAGGTTCTGTAAGCAGATCTGGTTCTGGCTAAACCCAACTTAGCTACTGAGTTACTGTGAATTAGAATTTCATCCTCTTGTGAACGATGTTAGTACCCATTTTAGAAGATCGTTATTAGAATTAGAAATATTTAACTACCATAAGGCCACTTACTGCAACACTCAGCAAGGAATTACGGTGGACACAGCTACTGTTCACCAATATCCAGTTATCCAGATACATACAATTGTTTTTCTCTGTTTCTTTGAAGTGAAGCCTAGCAATGTGGCTTTCTTTAGCCAGTGAAATATTGTGGGAGTGACACATACCACTTCTGAGTTGAGGTATTTAATTTTCTGTGTTCTTCCTCTTAGTGATCATGATGAAAGCTGCATCGATATGCTGTAAAATCATAGCATCCTGGAGTGTTAAGTCAATACTTAGGGAGAACCCCATACCTGCAGTGGGTTTTATGCCCACTGTCTATACAAGGACATTGCTTAAATTTGTTCAGTTCACTGAGTCAAGTGACCTGTTGTCTCTATGTGAAATGAAGGGAGAGATTAAGGAAGTGGAGAGAAGTGACCAAAATGAATTATTATGTTAAGTTTTTAAAGTCATTGGTTACTGTAGCATACACTAGCCTTTTCTGACTAATACAATAATTGATCACTTAAAATGGTGCTTATTAGTACTTATTATTATTAGGCAGAGATGGGTGGAGGAAGAGAGGTGGGGAGGTAATCTCAAGCAGAGAAGGAGAGAGAAAGAGAACTTGGATTCACACAAAAATTGAACAAATTAAAGGGAGGAGATTACAGAAATGTTTTTTTCTTAACTCTCTGCAGAATTAGGAACAAATGTAAAGAAGCACTTCATTTCACAGTATATATATAGTTTAAGTAACTTAAAAATTTTAAGAAAGGCTTTATGTTTGAATATTTGAGAAGGTAAAACTTAAAAGATTATAGGACATATTTAGATCAGGACTATCTAATAGAAATATAACACAAGTCACAAGTGTGAGTCATATATGCAATTTTTAGTTTTCCAATAGCCACAAACTAAAAATGAAGAAACAGGAGAAATTAATTTTAATGGTTTATTTAATTTACTTTATCCAAAAACATTATAATTTAAACTGTGTTCGGTATAAAATATTAATATATATTACATTCTTTTTCTCATTAAGTTTGAAATCTGGTGCAGTTGTACATGTAATAGCAAATGTCGGTTTGACCCAGTGAATTTCAGGTGCTTAATAGCCACACTCGCTGGTGATTCTTGTGTTGGATAGTGCAGATTAAGAGCCTGGGTAAGGAGTGGTCTGAGGAGAGGAGGAGAGGTGATATGGAAATAAACATAGTATGCAAATCCACCTGTATTCTAATGAGTAACTTGGGGAAAGTTCTCTAACTTCCCCTCACCTATAAAATGGGGATGACCTCTTATAGAGATATTGTAAGGATCACACAGAACTGTGAATGAGGGGACCCCCAAAACCCCGAAATTTATTTAAATTGTGTGTTCTTACATGTTTAAACTTCAGTCACCTTCAAAGTACTCTTCATTGGATGGGACACACTTATTGAGATGCTTTTCCCACTGTTCACAATAGTCTTTGAACTCAGTCATTTTAGGGCTTCTGCCCTTCTTTTTTTCGCCTCTTTCAGGTGAAAAACCTCTCCCTTTGAGGACTTCTTTCATCTGAGGAAACAAAAAATGTTGCTTGGGGTGAGCTCAGGTGACTAGGAGTCAATGGAGTCATGCTGTGCTGAGCACTCAGCGCGGTGTGGGCAGGTGCGTTGTCATGACACACACTGTTCGTGTCAATCACCCATCATGAAATGGGCAAATACATTGAAACAAATTTCACTGAAGCCGAATGCAGATGGTTTTCTAGAACACTCATCTAGTCGGGGAAGTCTGTACTACAAGGGGCCCACTTTCAGAAGGTAATTCTGTTTTTGGGGGAGGCGTCCCTCTTTGTATAAAAAAACACCTAGTAAGGCATGAAACGTGTTCTCAATAAATGATATGTATTAATACATTCACTCATTTATCAGATAAGCATTTATTTAATGTCCAATACTGTGTTCACCATTGTTGAGGGGATAGCGACTTAAAGTGGGGTCTGTATCAGACAGACAAAAACATAACAAAGTAAAGTTGAATAGAAGTAGATAGGAAGGATATTGGACAATGAGCTAATAAAGGGGGAAATACGGTTTGCAGAGATGGACTCATATTTTGTATCAAGATCCAGCTTTGCCGTGACTGGCTGTGAGACTTGCAGCAAATCCCTCACACTTCACGCATTTGCTTCCTCAGCTACACAGTTGGAGATAGCAAATAGCGATTTTACGAGATTGTCCTAAGGTCATAGGAGGGAAAGTACTTTATAAACTATGAATAGTTATAGAAATTCTAGAAAGTATTCAGAACTTTTATGTAGAGATTTAAAGTTTGTTGGCATTATCACTTATCCACAGTTTAAGCAAACAGAAAGGATATTAGAGTTTCCGAGTTTGGGGTTTTCTTCGATTTATGACTTGCCACAGGTGCTATCTCTGAGGCCTCTTTTCTCTGGGCAGGTAAAAACTTGTTTGGGAAAAGAAATGAAAAGTAATAACATTTGGATTCAACTTATAATCTATGTTGATCTCTGGGAAGGGAATTGATTATGTAAAAGAAATGTTGGCATCTCTCTTTACAAGGCTGATTTAATATATTTTGGGCCGTTCTGAGACAAGTGACCTACACACTTCTCATTTGAAGACTCGTATTCCATAACTGAAGCCAAGTTCAAGGCGTCTTCCCTTCCTGTGTCTGTAATGCACCAGCCATGGCTCGCAGCCCAGGTCAGAAATAGCACCTTGCCAAAACACCTTTGGAGAAATTTTGTTGATAAACTAAATTGTTCGCGGTTCTCAATTTTCAACTCCCCTTCTATCAACATGTAAGAAGTCAGGTTGGTGATTGTGATGACAACTCAAAAACTCTGAGGGGGAAAAAAACATATTTTTCAGGTAAGTTAACTTTCCTTCATCCTTCATCTTGAAATGAGCTTTTCCCTTTCTTCTCTAATTAAACAGAGCAGTGGTGATTATTCAGTGAAAAGAAACACAGACCTGTCGAACTTTCTCTCCCTCCCTTTCCTTCAGCTCAGATTGTTGTGATTTGTGAGCAACAGTGATGGTAGCAGATGTTTGGTGGGCTTGGGGATGGGACTCTTTCTCCCAAAGTCTCCTTAGGGAGTCCTTCCATTGCCGTCACCACCTCTCCTTGCTTAGCAATTTGGTTGGGTCAGGATTTGACTTGAGTTATTGCTGAAACACAAGGAAGGTTATATTATTAAAGCTGCCAGCAGGAGGGCAGGGCCTGTGTTTTAAGTCAGATTCACAGAAGAAATGTTAAATGACCCCTTGCTTTGTTTCTGTGGATGCTCATAGGGGTCCAAAACTTGGGATGAAGATGCATCAAGCATCCAACATTCTAAAGAGGGGAGTCACGAGACCTGGGACCACATATGTGCATTGGGTTTTGTTAAGAACCAGCTGAACTTGCTCACCATCTTTCCTGCCCTTGGGCCACGTAAGACAAAGCGGGAGAGCAGGAAGGACAGATGTCTGAGTGGGGATCTCATGGATGAGTGTAGAGGCCCTTCCCCCTTTAAAGTCACATAATGGGAGAAACTTAAGAGAAGGTCATTTAAAGAGATCGTGTGTGGGTGTGGGTGTGTGTGGGGACACCTGTTAGAAGGGGGAAACTGGCATCACATTGCCTCCATGAGTGCAGTGTTGACCTGTGGACTTGGGCCCCTGCTCTCTATTCATTTGTAGAAGGTGAGGCGAGAATTAGAATGAAGGAGAAGACCGGGACAGTGGAAGAGCAGCCTATACGCCTACCATTTCCATGGCGAGGATGCATGAGTGTCTTGCAGGCCATTACCTACCTAGAGAACTGAACTAGATGGTCTATACCAGGCATATCGAACCTGCGGCCCATGATGGCTTTGAATGTGTCCCAATACAAATTCTTAAAACATGAGTTTTTTGGCAACTTTTATTTATTTATATTTTTAGCTCATCAGCTATCATTAGTGTTAGTGTATTTTTGTATGGCCCAAGACACTTCTTCTTCCAATGTGGCTCAGGGAAGCCAAAAGGCTGGACACCACAGGTCTATAGTTTTTTGTGTTAAATTTTCTTTGTCTTTAATTGTGCGTCTCTTAGTTCCATTGAAAAGCAAAACAGTGTGACCACATTATCCTCCAATTCCACTTTTCATTTACACACACACACACACACACACACACACACACACAAGAGAAATAGAGACCAAAAAAAAAAAATCACCCCACACTGCGAGGACTCCTGAAGCAAAGCAAGCCACATTCAAGAAGGGCTTGCTAATCATCCCATTCTTGGTGCTTTCTGATCAACACTGTGTTTTTGACCTTGCCCTTCTTAGAGTGAAGAAAAATCCCTGGTGTAATTCAGGACTGTGTCACTTCAGGATTGTCATGAAACTGACTCAGATTCTGGGATCAGAATCTTTCAATGTTCAACACCATTGGCATTAAAAGCTTCTAGACTTTGAACTCAGAGACCGTCTCGTCCTTCCCAGTGCCTGGGCATGTGCTCCTTCTCATCATTCAGCTGGCTAATGATTTCCTTCCAGCAGGTGTAAATGAGTTTTCACACTCCAACCTGGCTTTTGTCAAGGCTTTAATGTAAGTAGCTAATGAGCGCTATTGCCCTGAGTTTTCTCTTCTGAAAGAAGGCTATGTCTAACTACTGATATAATGACAAGTACATGCTATTGTTATTCTGTTCGGGGGTGCTGAAGAGCACAGAGAATTTAAGAAAGATGAATCCCTCAAACAAAGGCAGACTGAAAACATATTAAGCAGAGTTGTGCTGACGGCCTAATTCCATTACTTCTACACCTTCTTGGATCCAGTGAAGCATAGCGAAAGTATCTCAGAGACAAGTGGAAAAGGAGGCAATGTGTTTATTAAAAATGCAAACGAGACCTGGAGGCCAGTGCAGCATGACAAATTGGCCGGAATGGTGAGGAGAGGCCAAGTAGGCAAAAATCGATCAGAACAAACATTTGTGACTTTAGCATTTCAGGGCACAGAAAGCCCACAGATTTGACATCCGCCAAATAGGAAAAGAGGACGACAAATGAATAATCTTCTCCAGGACTCTTGATGTTCTCTTGCAAGTCACCTCTCCCTGAACAATGGGTTTTTCTTTTGGTCATAAACCCTCAGAGCTCAGGAAAGGGGCAAGCCCGACAAAATAGTTTTATTCTTTTTGCAGTTTGTGTGTGATAGCCGTGTTTCAAATACGACGGCATGTATTTTAAACAGTATAGTAACACTGTTGGAAAGAAACATAAAAAGGAGCTCTATTGCCTCTTCCCCTGTGATTGTTATCAGTCACTCCCAGCACAAATTTGTTCACATCATTCAGCAGTGGGTGGTGGGGATTGGATGCCATAGTATTTCTCTTTCCTGGTTACAAGGGAAGTTCCCCATTGGACTTAGAGTTTCCCTGGTAGTTCTCAAACATCTCTGTCACTGGTTTTCTGTGTCTCGCAGACAAAATTATGCTCCATCAATTGTGTAGACCTTGCATCCTGCACTGGTTGGCACAGAGTAGGTACTCAATGATGTTTGTTAAACAAATGGATGAATACGTAACGACTGAAGTATTTGATTGTTTAATCCAAACATCAATTAAAGTAGGGAATCTTATAAAAGTATACATAGGCATCTCAATAGTTTCGATGATGAAAGTTTTCATTTATTGGTTAGTTTCTGATATAGGGTCTTTTTTTAATGAGTCTGGTTACACCCAGTGGGGTTCCTTGTTATTTTTCCTGCATAAAGCACACCAGTAATGTCTCTTTCACCATTTCCAATTTTGCTATCTTCAAAGGGAAACTTAAAGGCAAATGCAAAGCAGTTTGAGTACAGAACTCATTTCGATTTTCACGATTTCTCCCCAAGTGTTTCATGGTCTGTTTCCTTCCTACACCTAATTCAGCAACTGTTTTTAAGCTATTGTATTAGTCTTCTCTGGCTGCTGTAACAAATGATCACCAACTCAGTGGCTTAGAACAACACAAGTTGTATATGTTATGTATTACTGTTCTGGAGGTGAGAAATCTGAAGTGGTTCTGGGCTGGAATCAAGGTGTCAGCAAGGCTGTATTCCCTTCTAGAGGCTCAAGGAGAGAGTCCATTTTCCTTGGCTTTTCTAGCCGTTCAAAGCTGCGTGTGTTCTCTGGCTCGTGGCTCCCTTCCATCATCAAATTTGTCAATGGCCAGTCGAGTCTTGCATTGTAGCACTCTGACTGACTCTAAGGTCTTGCACTTTCATTTTAAAGGACCCTTGTTATTACATTGGGCCCTGTAGATGATCCAGGATAACCTCCTCATATCCCAGTCAACTGAATAGAGATTTGAATTTCACTTGCAACTTTACGATACCTGTTACCATGTATTGTAACATCCACAGGTCCGTGGACATTTTTGGAGGTTCATTTTTCTGCTCTATAGCTATTTTAAGCTATTCCCAAACATACAATTCATTTTAAATGGCTAAAATAACTTCCTTTCCATGATCATATTTCATTCATTTTATCAATGTGATTAAATATAACTAAAACTATAAATACAACTACCATATATAGATTTAGAAATGTAAATAAAATTGATTTAGGAAAACAAAATCTCCTCTGGTGGGTAGTACGTTCATAATTGGTTATCCAGCATCCTTTCTCACTAACAGATTCCCAAATTTATTTGGTGTACAATAGATATAAAGATTTGGTATCCAACTCTGGGCAGTTCATTGCAAAGTCCCATTACAATCCTGTTCCCAGTTCTGTAGCCTTCTTTGAAGCTAACGGCCCCAAGAAGACACAGTTTTGGCCAATGAAACCTAAGGGGAAGTCTCTTGTAGAGGCTTTGGAGGACTTTCACTTTTCTGATACAAAATAGCCCATCTAATGGTATACCATTACCACTCTGCCTTTGCTTTTCTCCTGCTTTTTTTCTTTTCCATGCCGAGGACATGGACATGATAGCTGGGACTTCAGGAGCCATTGAGCGACATGACAGAGAGCCCAATGCACATTTAGTTACTGAACCGTACCTGCCTACCTCTTACTTCTTATTGAGTGTTAAAAAAAATCTTGAGGGGTTTTCTGATCCTTGCAGCCAAGTATATTCCTAATTGAATTAGTGGATGCAGAAATATGTGGACACACTAGAGAACTGCCTATGATTCATAGCTGTGAGTATTCAACGTGTGATGAGCAGCCATCAGTAGAACTTGCAGAGGAATGGAATGCACGAGTTAATCAGGTGAGTTGGTTAGGTGAGGGTCCCGTAAGGAACAGCTTACTCATCACTGAATGTGTGCTTTCATCACTAAATGATTGGTAGCTCAGTGGCCTTTCATGTCAAGAATTGATGTATATGGCTGGAAAGTGTCATTTAGTAAAACTCCAGTAGTCAAAACAGCAGAATGTGTGTTTTGGTTAAACAAACCCTTTGACAAGACTTTAAATGGTGCTTCAGTTCTACCTCTGTAATCAGACCTCCTGACACTTCCCCAAATCTTCATTCAATGGCCTGGCAGTGCTGAAACTGTTGTGTCTAAAATGCCCCACCCTGGTTTATAACTATATCCCTTTGGACGCATGTAGTTCATAACTATATCCCTCTGCTCAGAGATGGGATTGTGTCTGGTTTATTCATATTTGTAATTCCTATATCTAACACAGTTCTTGATATATAGAGTGGTCCCTTGGTACATTTTTTAAAACTAAATTAATCCCAATCAAAGCAAACATTATTTGAAGAGTTAGATTTGCAAATAAGATCAATTAAGTGGTATTTACTAATTAAGTATTCTTGTTTTACAACAAAGATTCTCCTTCCCTCTGTTCCTCCCTCTCTCCTGCCCTTCCTTCCCCCTCTTCCTTCCTTAAATTCTCCTTCCTTTCTCTTTTCCTTGTTAGCAAAGATTTACAATATCCCAGGACTGGCTCTGAAGTCATTCTGCTTGCTTTGAATGCTGGCTGGACTAACCACAAATTTAGTGATTTTGGAAAAGTTACTTAATCTTTCTAGCCTTAGTTTCCTCACCTGCATAACAAGGACTAAAGTGGTCTGTTCCATAGAGTCTTTAGGAGGTGATATAAGATAATCCATGAGTATGTATACAGAGGTGGCACAATGACAGTCACACAGTGTGTTAATGATTATAAATGTGTTGTCTTCCCATAAGGTACTGAGCTTTACTTACCTTTGCTTCCTAGGACCCCTCCCACACTTTCTGATGGTCCCTGAGGGAGCGTTAAGGAACGCTGCACTCTGTGAATCTCAAGGTTGGCCCCAAATCACATAACAAATGACATAAAAATAGTACTAGCAATTAGTGAACATTTTCTATGAGTCAGGGACCTTGCTAAGATGCTCATGTGCATTATCCATTGAATTCTCATTTAAGGATAGAGGAAATGGGCTCAGAGCAATCTGATAATTTGCCTGATGTTAGTTAAAGGGCACTGGGGAATGCAGCTGGAGTGAGAACCTAGGATTCAGGGATCCATTGGGTGCTCTTGCTTAGGACTCCAGCACTACCCCCTCATTCCCATTCCTATCCCAGTCTCCTACTTCTGAACTACGCCATTCTTCACAGCTCCTAGTTTAACATGAAGCAAGTCAAGGGTGCTAAGGAAATACACGTTGAATGAATAATCAGCTAATGCCTCCACGTTACTTAAAGACCTATGTTGATAACTCCTTTAACACTACTTATGTTTCTTAGAGGAGCTATGAAATTTGTGGCACATTTGGAAACAACAAATTCAGTAAGTTGGACATTAGCTAGAGTGGAATATGGCATTTACAATGATGTCAAGAAAAGCTTTATTAGAACATGAGAAAGTGATGTTTAAGATATTTTCAGTGAAAATAAACCCCCAGGATTTAAAATTATGTCTGTCATATAATCTAAATTAACTTACATTACAGTGCTGTGTTAAATGTTATTGATTCTGGGTGTTGGAAACATAATAGTTAACTATTTTTTTTATCATTTAATATCAATATAATAGTGGTCATAATTTTATAACCACTGGAAAACCTTTATTTTAAAGAAGTATGCAGGAAGCAAATAGTCCATGTGGATTTCCAATTATGTCTAAAAACAGAGAATAGGCTGACAGTCTCTTATTAACGCCTAATTGCTTAGGAAACGTCTGATTAATTTTATTGATCTCTAGCTAAGTCAGTAAGTTTTAAAACCCTTTAAGGCTTTGATAATAGCATAACAACTCCAGCTTTTTAGAACACCTAAAATTAGGTCACATGGAAATGAGTGGTGCTTAAATATAGTTTCTGACTATGCATGATCAAAGTCTTTATTTATACTCTGAACGACTGGTTTCTCTGACCAGTGTTTCAAAGAGTTGCTCACCCTTGTTCAGAGGAAAGATTACATTTCTTGTTAGTAGAGGCGTAAACAAATCTGTGGACTTTTTCGGGAAGTTGCTTGTATTTGTGTAATAGTTAAGTCGTTAGGTTGGAATACTTACATGAAAGTGATATGCTCAGTTAGCAAATATGAGTCTTACTTATCTTTTCAGGGAAATTTAAATAACCACTCTCAAAGAGGCATTCCTATTTCTTTGAATTTCCTCATACACATTTTTAAAACTTGTTATAGCATATCAGAAAGAGCACGGGTTTCAGAGTTAGAATCAAATTATCATACTATATGCTTGTATACTCATCATGAAGCCCAGATATTAAATATGCCTATGGAACAAAAAGTATAGTAAACTTCATGAAGTTAAATGCATAGGCTTTGAACTTAATGGAGTTTAATGTGTGGGCTTTAGCATACCTATTGCAGCTTGTGCGTGTGTGTGTGAGTGTGTATACATATATACATGTACACATATGCCTAATATTTGTTTTTTATTACTTATTTTTTCAGTTACAGTTGATATTCAGTATTATTTTACATTAGTTTCAGGTATATAGCATAGTGGTTAGACATTTATATAATTTATACAGTGATCCCCCTGATTAGTCTAATACCCACTGGCACCATGCAGTTATTGCAATATTATTGACTATATTATCTATGCTGTAAAGAATATGCATATGTGTAATATTTAGTTCTTTGTTATGTTCCAGCTAGATGAGGTTGTTCAATAATGTGACCTTCTAATGCATGATATTTTACTAAACATTTATTTTCATGGCAACATATTGTCATCATGATAGCACAATATATTGAGGTCATTTTTAATCTTTGAAGATGATTTTGAAAGTAGTAATCTGTATTTAGAATGCTGTATTCAATATATGGACTTGGGTGCAACCAACCTCATATATATAAATACCATAGTGTGCATATTTATATATATATCTCCTATATATATATGAGTATGTGTTCCATAGTATTTTGTGATGGCAGCCTGAGCTGATTAAGACATCTTTCTTTTTAGTGGCCAATTCCTGAGGGCAGTAACTGGATCTTATTTCTCCCTACTAAAGTGGATCAGAACCCTGGATACATATCACTAAGTATTTGAAAGATACCAGCATCTTGGTCCCATTCCAGATGAGTTAAATCTGATGTTCTGAGGGCCCAGTTACCTTCTACTTCAACAGTACTGCCCATTTCATTCTGATATGCAGACAAAGGTGAGAAAGACTGCTCCAGCAACCAGTGTAGGTGACATCACATGGTAGTTGCACAATATATGCTTTGGGATTAAACTACTGTTCATGACAGACACCAGAAAACAAAAGGTTGAATTTTTTCAGTTACAAACACTTTTAGTTTGGGAGCAAATGGTAAAGATACTTCAATATTTCTTCCATTTATTTTATAGAGAATAAATGAGAAATCTTTAATAGGGAATACAGTTAAATGTACCCTTTTGCAAATTTGGGGGTGTTGCAATCTTTTCCTCAGATTTATCTTTCTTATAGGTACCACAAGAAATACTGCCATACCGAACCGTAATTTCAAGTGAGGCTCTTTGAGACACGAGTCAGCCACTGAAGTCACCGTGCACCGTATGTAGGTAGCGAGTGGATCACCCATACACCTTTCAAAGGAGACTGTCAGAGACCCTGCAAAGATGATTTTGAATGTGTTCTTTCGTGCATCATCTCTGAGCTGACGTAGGACAAGTTCCTGCTCCTATGCAAAGCAATTTAGGAGCAAAAGGGTACAGCAGCCTGAAATTCCATAAAGAAGGAAGATGGTCTGTTTCTCGAAGAACGGTCAGAGCGACAAACTGCCAGCTCGCTGCCAGGACATTTTGCAATTCAGAGCATGGCTGTAGTTAGTTTTTGAGGTTTTCAAGGAAGAAGTGTAGAGTTACTCTCTGGAACTTTGCAATATTACTCTAGGCCTCAACCAGCTTTAAAAATGATAAATCGTTGTCCCTTGATTTAGCATCTTTTATATTTAATTTATTTCCTTTAGGTTGGACAAAGCCTCCCTATTTATTTTCTGTGGCCCCACGGATTAATAATTTATTTTCTTCAGCCTCAAGAAGGTCATCTTCATTTATTTTCCACAGATCAAGGAAGAAACTTTTTAGGTGCAGTTGAAATGGTAGCTCTGAGCATGTAAGTGGAGGGACAGAGCAAGTACAGAAGTTTATTTCTCTGTCTTTCTTGTGCATTTCTTCTACCTCTGAGAGCACACATTAGGTTCCATTGTGCATAGTGATGTAGGCAGCTGTGGTTACAGGTCCCTGTGACAATACATGGCTGTTTGTTTTGAAGACTCCATAGTGGTAAGATGGAGCTGGCTTGCACCGGCTCATGGAAGTAGGTTTTATGAACCATTTTCTGACACCATGATCAGTGAGCGACACCTTGGTATCTTAAAATTGGGCATGGTAGGAGAATTTGCACCATAGAAATTGGCAAATGCCACAAGTCAGGTGTGTGTGTATCTGATATAATTGAACAACTTCATTCTGTTTCTATACACAGCAGAGATGGATGTCATAGCTGTCTTAGTGGAGATTTTGTTTTTTTTATTCAGTTAGTGACCCAGAAGTATTGACATGGAACTTGAGTCATGAAGTGGCTAGACTTTATTCTTCCCTCAGGTCTTTACCTGGTCGATTTTGTATTTGTCTTTAGTTGCTAAAATATAAGGAACTTTTGAATCGCAGGCATACAAACTTTGTCATTCTATCTTAATAATCTTATTTGTTCAGCACGGTGTCTCCAAATATCCAATCTGTTGAGAATTCCCAAGTCCATCTATTTCCCGATTCTTCGATCTCCCCATCGTCTCTCCCTTCTGACCAGTTGTGCTTCTAGTACAACTTCAGACAGGAAGATAGGATCTCCGGAGACTGATAAACAGCATTTGTGTTTCTGGTTAAAACAGAATAGTTTAAATTTAAAGCATATTCTTTAGAGAAAAACAAACACAAAATGTCCAAACATTATTATTTGCCTTGAAGATGTATCTAGATTAACCCAGATTTCATTTCTAATTGGCAGATTAGGATGGAGATCAAGTGTGATAAAGGACTTACAATTAAGACACATGAGAGGAAGTCAAATGAAGCGAAATACTCTTTCAGATGACATATAGGAAATGACAATCCAATATCCTTCCAGTGTGCTGAAAATGGGGACACTTACCCCAAAACTATATAATATGTGGTGGCAAACAGGAACACTGTTTTGGAATGTTTATCAACATTTTCTGAAAAATAAAAGATTTTGATAATATTTCATTCTTGACAAATATTAACAAAGGAAAAACCCTTGAAAATAAATAAAATTGTCATCTTTAGCAAATGGTGCTAAAATTGAGGGTGAGTAGATTCAGTATAAAAATGAAATATTACCTAATGCTGATAAGAGTTTAAGTGAATGGACACGAAGATGCATGGCTGGTGGAGATGAACCCGAGAGAGGTCTTAGCAAAAATACCAAAATCTTAAATGTTGGCGTAACTTTGGACTTTATTCTATGGATTTTATCCTGGGGGTGGGAGAGGAGTGGAGGGGGTTGGCGTGCATGAACATTTAGATGTAAGAGTATTGACTGAACATTTTTCAGGACATGAAAGGTTAGAATAACATTGGTGTCCAGAAATAGACAACCATTTCAATAATGAATAGCCGTTAGTTGGTATGATGCTAGCTGTTTAAACTTGAGTAAAATAATCCTTCTGAGCCTGTCTCCTCCATTTGTAAAATGAGGAAAATACAATTATTTAATATTTATATAGTGTTGGTTGCCACTGTTGCAATTACTCTCTCCACATTAACTCATTTGCTACTCACAAAAGTTCTGCCGGGCGGGAACTTTGATTACCTGATGCTCCTTGGTGACTTGCCTACCATTACACAGCTAGTAAGTGGCATAACCACCCTTCAAACCCAGCTCATCTGACTTTGCCTCTGCATTATGGTGCATAACATTCTCCATTCACCTCACAGAACTGGAAGGAGTACATGAGATATGAATATAGGGTGCCAAACATCTGCAAATGTTCAATAATACTTTCCATGAAGAAACAACAGCTGAGATGAACTAGATAAACTGGATCTCAAGTCTAAAGTGACAGATCAGCAGCTGTACAATTGCAAAAGGGATTTGAGTAAGTTGGAAAATTCTTCTGGGGAACTGTGTAATGCAAAGCTCTCCTGGACAGATGTGGAATTATTGCTGAGTCGCTGCAGCTCTTGTAGTATGGAACTTTTGAGGACTAGAAAGCAGAAACAAATACTAGAGTACTAGAAGGAGGAGACCATATTAAGAAATAACCCAAGCAGTTCTAAAAAAAAAATGCTGTGTAGCCCAGGCAGAAAGAATTGAACTTGGAGAAAATACAGAAGGAGAGCCATTGGCTGTTGTGTGTGAAAAGTAAACCAGCAGTCGGAAGGTTGCCCACTGGGTAGGGAAGGCCGGGCACCGAGGATTCATTCACGACAATACAAGATGTTGCAGAGCAGAACTGGGAAATCTGTATCTTTGTGCCTCAACACCACTGCACTGCTACAGTGATGATATTCAGTAAGTGCCCATAAAAAGTATGTGTGTGCCCGGGCGGGGTGGGGGTGGGGAAGGGGGGTGAGGGGGCGGGGGCGGGTAGCCAAGCTATTCTTGATTGAGTTGTTACAGATTTATGAGTTTCAAAGTCTTGGTAATAAATGCTTGACTGACACTAAATTTATAAATGTAAAATTTTTGTGTCTAATACAAACTGTAACCACACAGAGGCACTTAATACATACACATGGATTTTTCTGTGGGATAATAAAGCTCTAGCAAAATATAAGGCTGTCTCTCACAAGCCTTAAATACCATCGTGTCTTTTTCCTCTTGCAAAATATATATTCCTTCAGTGATATTTATCAGAGTTTCACCACTAATCTAGTTTTAGTCATACCAAAATTAACTGTTGTATTTTATATATATATTTTTTCTTTTGCCATATTTTTAAATTCAATCACATCATGAATGTATGCTTATGAATTAATAAGTCAAATAACATAGAAGTTTTTCAGGATTATACAGCAGATTCTCCATTAAATCAGAATGTAAGCCACTGACACTCTCAAGCACAGTGCTTGAGAGTGCCAGTTACTTGAGTTCCAGTTAACGAAGCATCTATTAATACTTACATTTATCCAGCACCTACCAATGCCCATGGGTGCTGGTTAACTGAGAGTCTACTGTAAAATCCCTCTTTAGTACCAGCCATATACTCAGTACTTTAAGTTCTGACTCTCAGACTCATTTTCTGGAACAACAGATTTAAACAGTTATGTTTTAACATTTATATTTTAAAAGATTTACTTGTTCATGTTTTATATGAAAATAATACATGCACTTGTAAAAGGGCACAAAATAGTATATTATTACAAGTAACAATGACATAGGGTTACTTGAATGTATGCCTTTATCTGCTGCCTCCTGAAATTCCCCTGAGATGACAGCCTGTAGAAAACATCAACACACAAGCACAAAGAACATGACAGGAAACAAGGGCAACAAGCTTTTGGAAAGGGGACAGCAGGTGGGCAAGTAGTAACTGAATTAGCGAACTTCAGAAAACTCATCTGGAACTTGCTAGAAGCTCACCAGCAAGTGAATTTGCATTGTAAAACCTCATAACAGACATCAAAGGCATCAGACACTAGTTTCGTGGTGATGTGAGAGCAAGAGGGGAGCGGGTGGGAGAGGAAGGAGGGGGCATCAAATATATGGTAACGGAAAGAGAAGTGACACGGGGTGGTGAGCACATAAGGCACCCCACAGACCGTGCACTGTAGGACTGTGCACCTGGAAGCTGTGTAATTCTTGTTAATCAATGTCACCCAATAAGTATAACAATAACAATAACAATAACAATAACAACAACAATAACAACAACAATAATAAAAGAAGTCGTTAACTGCCAGGTTCACTGGCCCTCATCTATGCTGTCAAAGAACTGGGAATTTTTCAAACATGGAAAATTTCAAACATGGATTCTGGGGAAATGCATCCGTCTGAGCACAAGTGAGGGTGATGGGACTAATGTACTAAATAGGAGGGATTCTCAGGACACTAAACGCCAAAATTACAGCTGCAGGAAGGGACGTAGAAGTCTTTCTTCAGGAATCTCACCATCTGCAGAGAAAAATACCTAAAGATCACCCTACAGTGAAACCCGCAGTTAACAAGCCCCAGTCACACTTACAAACTTGCAGAGGTCTTTCTCCTGCCAGGTTGTTCAATATGAGTGGGCGGTCCAAGGTCACAGTATCGGAAACCTGAAAAAGGTCTTTAACCCGAAAGATAGAAATCAATATGAATAAAAACAGCAACAATAAACTTGAAGAAAGCATGCAGCAACAGAATTGGGGTTCTTATTCCAATGAGAAATAACACGATCCTCGAGTGGAAGAGGCTGAATGAGCAGTAGTGCGTAACCATCAAGGGCAGGTTGGAAGCAACGGGTCCTACAGTAAACCCTGGATAGGGGTTGTAGTCAGTGTTTCAAGCTGCAGCGGTCTTGGCAATGGCTGATGGATCACAGAATTTCTAGAAATGAGATAGAGGGGACTACTGACGTGCTATTTGATGGATTAAGCAAAATAATTCTAGTTCTAGTAAGCAGAAACCTAGCTGAAGTCACTGGAGAGGAAATTCATGGCCTCTTACCCACTTTCAGGGTCTCATTCCTGAGGAACCTGACATCCTTGTCAAATGAAGCGTTCTGTTTCCATGACCTGCCACAGGTCACAGGTATGTACTGCTTCTCTGCATCAAAGACTTCCCCAGTGGGGATCTGGGACATGGAGTGATTTTCTATCCAATATGCCCATACTGAACTGGGCCTTATCTAATCCACTGAACCGTAAAAAGAGATGTGCACGGCACATTCCATTACTAAAAGGAAATTGTATATAGACCTGAATAGGTCTAGGCTAAGACTAAGACAGTATGTTGAGGAGAAAAAGGGGTGGACAGAAATGCATGTCTTCTGCTTGCCCCTTCTGATCTGCTTTCTCCGCCATTACCAACTTCTATTCCTGGAATGGTCTGGCCACCAGGTGGGTTTGGCCAACAGGAGGCACCAGCCAGATTTCAGAGGATGGACGGGAACTGAGGTTTGGTTATTCCTCTGGCTCCCTCCTGCATGGCCTGCTGGTTGGTAATGACTCTTTCTCTTCTGAAGGCCACACTTCCTGCCTGGAGGCTCTCACAGCTACTACGGGAGCAGTTCAATATCCAGCATCCCTACTCCCTTCCCTTTGACATCCAGACCCAGGATGGCAAAGGGTCTCCCTGTGTCTAGTGAGTGGCGCCTCTCTATTCCTACTGGTTCTCTTTAATCCAGCTCACACCCTTGAAAATAGTTCCTTCATTAAATTTTCTTCAATTACCTCATTTCATAGTGTCATTTGTTTCCTGTCAAGACTTTGCTTGATATAATTTCCACTTTAAAATGCAAACTTGATCGTAGTATGTAATTATCATATATATGAGTCTATTTCTGAACTCTGTCCTCTGCATTCCTGTGCTTAAATGTTCTTACATCAATAACACATTGTTTTAATCTAGTATTAATGTATCATTTTGTATCTGGTAGAGCAGTAGTTCTTAAACCTTTTGGCTTCAGGATGCCCTTGCATGCTTAAAAATTATTGAGGAGTCCAAAGTGCTTTAGTTTGTGAGAGGCATGTCTGTCAAAATATCACATATTAGAATTAAATTGGAGACATTTAAAATATACATACGAATTCATATAAAGATCACAATAATAAGTCTATTACATGTTACTAGAATGTATTTTTTGTGTTTTCCAAAACTGTTAATGAAAAATGTTTCATTGTTTTAAGTATTTTTAATATCTAGCTTAACAGAAAACACTTGTATTATCACATCTGCAATAACTTTGAATTGGTTGCACGTGTTGTTTTGCTCGAAATATATGAGAATCTTCTTCACTTCATACATGTACGAGTATATAGTAGGAGAAGAAAAATATTTTAATAGCCTTTTCAGATAATGTGGATATTCTTCTTTGATACTGTTTCCAACTTAGACAAACTCATTATCTATGGGTATAGCTCTCACTTGGAATGGATCTTAGACTTTGACTGACATAATTTTGTAACATCATGCATTGGTCATTTGGAAAACGCTAATCTGCTGAGGTACACAGATCTTCCAAATGTTGAGATATTTTACTGGACAATGCCAGAAAGAATTGCATTAGTCACTGTCACCGAAGATATCATCAGAAAAGTCTCAGCTATTTGGAAACTCTTAAGCTCATGGTGGCAGATACAAGTTTTCCAAAAGTGTAATTTTCACTTGAGAGCTCAAATGTTATCATTGGCAAGAAATAATGGCAATTGTTTTTCCTTGATGTGATGGGGTTATTTCATTTATTTTTGAAAAAATATCTGCCAACTGCCCCCCAAATCTGAATAGTTTATTAGTCACTCTTTCAAGTAAAAATCATGGCTAATTCAACTCAACTCAAGCAATCTCATAAGTTTTGTTTCTCCATAGTATTATTGTACTTTAGTATGCAGAAGTGCTTCAGGTGAAATTTCTATTTTTGTCATACAGAATATTAAATATATATATACTCAAAGCTGATGATTTAATAACACTAATAATATATACTGTTTCACCAAGGACAATCTAAAACTTTATTTTTTTTTTCTGGTACAAATACAGCTTCTGGTATAGTTTTGTCTCCTTGCCTTAGTTTGTGCAAAGGTGCTAGCAGTTTATCCAACATCAGTATAAATAGCAACACAATGAAATGGCAAATGACATCTTATTACTGTTATGAAAAGGGCTTTGACTTTATAGGCGCCCTAAAAATTATTTTAAGAAAACCCAGTGGTCTGCAGACCACAAGCTGAGGAATATTCCGATAGGGTTAACTATTCTGTGTTATACTAGAGGTAAAATACAGCATAATGGTTAGAATCTGGGGATCTTAAAGTGAGACTTTGTTTTTTTTGAATCAAATCTGACTTGACTACTTATTTTAAACATATAAATACCTTTGCCCAGTCCCACTTTATGAGATACAATAACTCTAGCCCCTTGAATTCATGTAAACGATGCCCAGTAAACTGGCATTAAACTGTTGGCATGTGTGAATGTCTAAGGGCAAAGCGATCTCATGTCTGTATAGTCAATCAAGGCCCAATATTATTAAGGCCGAGATAAAATAGAGTACTTCCTTAAGATGAAAGTTTTCTTGAGTCCTTCTCTCAACATCAGGGTCTAATTATTTTCCCATATTTCCAAAATATTTTGCATATTTCTATTAACATAATTTTTTGTTTTGTTTTGGTTCATAGTGTTTCTCTCTCCCACTTAAGTTTAAGCTTCTTGAAACCAGGGAGTATTTTGTTTTAATTTTTCTATTTGCAAACTCAACCCAAACTCTGGCAAAGAGTGGGCATTCAATAAATGATGGTTGAGTGAGTGACTGAATGACAAAATCAAAGTTGACCCTGAAATCTCTTTCTGATTCTAGTTAAAATTAGGTGAGGAAAAATGATTTATTTGTTTCTTAAAGGCAAACAATGTGGTGATGTAACTACAATGACATCTGTTCTCCTGTATGCAGAACACCAACGATACACACAGTGTCCGAAAGAACATTGCATTTTGAGTTAGTATTTTTCTTTATCACAGTTTTAAACTTCTCCCCCAAATTAATTAGACAATGGAGGATAGATTATAAACTATCCAGTGAGGAATTTTAATAACTTCTTTTGGTTCTTATTTTACATAAGAATAATTATTTCTCTTTTTTATTATTAAATTTGTTGGGATGACATTGTTTGGTAAAATTACATAAGTTTCAAGTGTACAATTCTATAACATATCATCTATAAAGTATGATATCACCTGTTATAAAGCATATAGATTGCATTGTGTGCTCACCATCCAAAATCAGTTCTTCCATTACCATTTAAAGGGAAGAATATGAAATTCTAAGATCAAAAGAATAAGAAATGTCCTATGTACTATTTTGATTCATCTTTTAGTGTCAATTGAGGCACAATAACAATAACCATGATCCAAAAAGAGAAGATATAGGATCTTTAAGGGCTCACATGGGTGTGTTTTTACAGAAAGCTATGCTCAGCGGGGGTGCATCCTCATTGCTGTTGCAATAAAGGAGTGTAGGGTGACTAAGCATGTATGTTGGAGGGTTTTATTTTTCTCATCTTCTCTTTTAAAAATAAAATATTTATGTACCTTCAAGGGGAGGCACATATCTAAATAAGACAGAAGGTAAATAAATGATTTGCTGTTTTTTTGTAGCATTAGCACATGATGAGTCCAGCTGAGCAATGCCCTGGTCTTGCCCTGTTCTTATATTGTGGTGCTGCAGAGTATAATGCATACCACCGCTACTCCAGCTTTTTCAATTTTTATAATCTTTTGGGGTAAGGCCAATGTATAGGGATAGGTATTCTTCCAATTAGAAAAAGCAATTTTGAAACTCCAGTGATTTAAAAGACATATTTCTTTCTTTCTTTCTTTCTTTCTTTCTTTCTTTCTTTCTTTCTTTCTTTCTTTCTTTCTTTCTTTCTTTCTTTCTTTCTTTCTTTCTTTCTTTCTTTTCTTTCTTTTCTTTCTTTCTTTCTTTCTTTCTTTCTTTCTTTCTTTTTTGCATGGTTCATCTCATTGAATTTATAGTATTTAAATCAAACTATAATAAATTCTGAAGTCTGTGTTTTTGGAAATACCTTTGAATCAGGAAAGAGTTTCAAATTTTAATCATGCAAATCTACTTAAAAAAAATGGTGAGCTCTGAATTCTGGATGAAGGGCTCGAGCATGAAGTGTAAACATGGGTTAAACTTTCAAATGTCAGAAATGGAGGGAATTTAGAGTGTTCCATTCAGTTCTTTCAATGTGACAGCTGAGAAAACTTTCTTAGGGAGGTCAATGATAATAACCATTATTATAATCCACTTATTGGGACTCAAAAATTGTGTTAAGCACTGTGCATTCATTATCTCCTTTAATTCAGACATCTTTGCAAATACAAAAACAGTCCCCATCTCATAGAAGTGGAATCTAAGCCTCAAAGCGATGAAATAATTCGCTTATGTTTAACATCTAGTGAGAAAGAGGTCAGGGTCAGAATTTGAATCCAGGTGTCTGCTTGACATTCTAACCCATGTCAGAGCTCTGAGGGGATATTCTGAGAAACTTCTGAAGAAGGTCATAAGCTCAGTGGCATTAGTGCTTTTGAGGTTATCTCTTACTTGCTGAAAATTGGTAGAGATTTATGATATCAGCTAGTGAGGTGATAACTGGATTTTTAGCTCAACTCAGAATGACTTGGAGAATCCGATTCATTTTTCAGTATCTACGGGAGTTTTAAAATTCTGTAGTAAGCAGCAGCCCCAGTAAGTCTCTCCCACCTGGTATAAACTGTATGGGTTGGGGAAGAAAGGAAATGTTGTTAGGGCATCTCTGACCCTAACCAGGGGTCTTGGTGATGACGTGCACGCCTCGGACGATGCGTAGGCTCTGTCACTAGGAGCAGGGCACATCATTGCACCTTAATACCAGTTTTCTCATGTGTAAATTGATGACAATAAGAACTGCTTAACAACTCAGTGGGATTGTTGTGAAGATTTAGGAAAATAGTGTATATAAAAGACATTTTAGGACTCTGGTACACATGTAAATATCATTGCTATAAAAGTCACCAGGTGTTTGCTAAACAGGTGTAACTAGTGAAGTCAACTCTTGCAGAAACCTGCACTAAGTGCTGTAAATTAGCACTTGTAACTCTTTCTGTGCACAGGAGTTGCTCGGGGAGTTTGGCAAAATGCAGATTCATATTCAGTAGACTTGGTGTGGGGCTTCAGAGTTCCCATCTCTGAAAAGCTCCCAGGGCATGCTGGTGCTGATGGTCTACAGACCACATTTTGAATAGCACAGGCCTGGATTGCCAAAAACTTATAGTATTCATACAATTTCAGGTTTTGAAAGTTTTGGCTGAAGTACCAGGTAGTCTTAAATAAAATTCTAAAAATGTTGGGGCAATGGAAACTGAAATGAAATAATTTAGAAAAAAAGTGCATTTTTAACTCCTTCATTTTGGTGTAAGAGGCACCCCCCACACGTACACACACATGCACACAGAGGTAAGGGGCTTTACCAAAGCCTTGCCCACATCCCATCCCAATGAGCTGGTGGAAGAAGACACGTCTCACACTGAGGACATTGCTCTCCCCACTGGGCTAGACTATTTCTCCGAACAGAACACTGAATCTGATCACTCTCCCATGGGCTCAATGCATCAATCAACTGTAAGCAGAACTGAGAAGGCAGGGTGGGGACCCCTGTCAGTCTGGGAGGACTCTAGGAAATGCCCACTTATAGTTAGACAGCAACTGTAAGCCCTGACTCCTAATTTTCAGGCTTAAATTTCATGCAGCATCACTAACATTCAAATGCAGACCTTTCGGTGAGTTTTCATTTCAGTTAAGTCTGACAAGTTGTGGCTGGAAGATGAGCGTCTTCTTTCAAATGATTCCTCAACTTGTATCTTGATCTATATACATTGTTGAAATAATCTAAAAATACAGAAAAGTTGAAAGGATAATATAACAAATAACTGTATTATCATCATCTCAGATGAGCAACTGTTGCCACTGTGTCACGTAGGTGTTTAGTCGTTTTCACTCCTTTCATTCTTCTTTACTGAGTCATGCTAGGTTCTGTTCTGTTTTGGGTACCGCAGATACTGCTGTGAAAAAGGTAAACTCAGGGACTTGCATTTAAATGGAGAAAATAGAAATATAAAAGAAATATTAAAAAAAAACACAGGGAAAATATCAGATTGTTAAGTGCTGTGCAGAGAATTCAAATGGTGACATAGCAGAAAGATATTGTGTGATTATTAAAGATAAGGCGGTCAAGGAAATCCTCTCTATAGAGCGAATAATTAAGCTATGGTATGGAAGTTCAAGGGTGCGGAAAAAATGGGGGTTGGCGGGGAAGCATTCTGAGCTACAGGGGAGAGCCCTGACGAAGGTCTTAGAGGGGAGCAAAACTGGTGTGTTTAAAATAGAGAAAGGAGGCCTGGAGGGCTAGAAGCAGCAGATAGTGCAGAGACCCATCGGAAAAAGGTCAAAGACTAGACAGGGGCCAGTTAGGCAACGGTGAAGAGCTTGGTTTTTATTTTATTTTATTTTTATTTTTTTGACTCCTTGATTTTAGGAATTATTCAATTTCTTTTATGTTTAAAGTAGTCTTTGGTGGCTGGGAAGCCTGGCCTCCCAAGACCAGTCAGTTGGAGCTGGTTGTTGTTGGAAGGGGGTTGGGTTGGGGAACTGGGATGGGGGGAGGGAGACCCCTGCTCTGCTGGTGGTTGTGGGTTGGTTTTTATTTTAGATGAAGTTGGAAACCATTGGAAACTTTTAAGTAAGGCTGTAATATCCAGCCACTCCTCACTTAATGACCTATTTGTTTAATGACCTCTTGGACTTAGGACCAGGTCTCCAGCATGGGGAATCCCCTTTCTCAGTCTTTGTCTTGTTCCCAAAGTTGGTTGGTATTCAGTACAGAAAGTGTTTGCAGTCACACAAGACTTCATATTTCATTGAGAAATGTGGTGTCATGTGATATCTATTGAAAAATACCTGCCCTCTGGTGCCATGACACACCATAAGACATTTGCTTTTAAGCTCCTCGTTTATTGACCAATTCACTTAACTCTAGTTGTAGGAAAGGAACTCGGTTGTTAAGTGAGAAGTGCCTGTAATTTGATTTATCAGTGAACATGATTACTCAGCTTGCTTTGTGTGTACAATGAATAAGCTGGAACAAATAAGTTAGGAGGCTATGGAACTACCCAGACAAGAGACGACAGTGGTTTTCAGAAAAGTGAACAGATTTAAAATATGTTTGCATATGGAGTTGACAGAACTTGTTTATGCCTTGGACATTGGGAATGGGGGAAGGCAACAAGTGATTGGTGATTTAATTTATTGGGAGAAAACCTACTGAGCAAGAAGCAGGTCTGGAGGAGGAAATCAAGTTTGGTTTCGGCCATATTAACTTTGCAATACTATTGGATCTCTAGGTGGGTGGATCTACTCGCTGTAGTTCTAGAAAGAGGTGAAGGTTGGAGGTCAGAGAGTCCTTAGTCCTTGGTTGAAACCCTAGAATAAGCAGAGGTCTGGAGAGAATGTGTAGACATAGAAGTAGTTCCCAGGACTAAGTCCTGGACACACTAACATCTTGGAAGCCAGAAAGAGGAAAAGGAGCTAATGAAGTGGCTGAACTGTTGTGGCCAACAATATAGGGAAGAGTGTGCGTTGCTCAGGGCTCTCTAGAGAAAGAGAATCGATACTGTAACACTATTGAGGGCACGAGTGCCAGCGTGGAGGCTGATGAGTCCAAAAGCAGCTGGAGAGGTCATCAAGATGGAGATCCAGGGAAGAGGTGATGCGGCAGCTGGAGCCTGAAGGCAATCTGCTGGCGGAATTCCCCCTTCCTAGCCAGAACCCCGTCTTCTCTTACGGCCTTTAAATGGATGAGGCCCACCCACATTATGGAGGGTAATCTGCTTTACTCAAAAGTTACTGCTTTAAATGTTAATCTCATCTTTAAAATACCTTCACTGCAACATCTATTATAGAATTGTCTGGCCAAATAAATATCAGGGCACCACGGCCTAGCCAAGTTGACATATGAAACTAATCATCACAGAGTGTTACCATGGAAACTCAGAGAAGAATATGTTTGAAGAAGGAGAGTGGCCAAATATATTGACTACTGCTAAGAATTTAAGTGGGATAAGAGAGCTCGCCTGTTGGATTCGGTGTCTAGGGGGTTATTATTGTCCGCGACAAGAGCGATATCTGAGTGGTAGTTATAGCAGTCCGCTTGGGGCTGTGTTAAGGAGAAATAATATATCTATATATTTTTTTCTTTTTCTCTCCATCTTTGAGAAATAATGAAAGCTAAAGCCACTTTGTAATACATCCCATTCCCATCTCTCTTCCCCATCTCCAGAATATCTTAACTGAGGAGTATACTAAAGGTGAAAGCCTGGAGATTGTTTTGGTAGACTCCAAATCTGTTTTCCTGATGACACAGAAAATCAAAATAAGCTACAATACGCTCATCTACTTTTTTAATGTTGGCATCCTATGGATATGTATATTTTTTTTCTGTAAATGGACAACTTTTCAGAATGAATTGAGATGGAAATAAAATTGTGAAAATACATTGTATTATGTACATTTTAAGTAAAATATTATACAATTTTATACTGAAAAGATCATATAGTAGTATTAATGAATAAAAGTTAAATACCTTTATATTACTCAGCTGTAAGAAAAGATGAAATATTGTCATTTGCAACAACATGGATGGACCTGGAGATCATCATGCTAAGTGAAATAAGCCAGACAGAAAAAACAAAGAACTGTATGACTCCACTCATATGCGGAATATAAAACTGAAAGCAACAAAGAGAAAAGAAATAAACAAACAAACAAATAACTCATGAACACAATCAATAGTTTAATGTTTATTTGGAAACAAGTGGGGAGGGGAGGGGAGAAGAGGGAGAGGGTGGGAGAGGAGGGAGGG
>PVJL010014052.1:19632-29711 GCA_004026885.1 Lyroderma lyra | reverse complement strand
CCCTGCGACAGACGACTGGATAAAGAAGCTGTGGTACATATACACAATGGAATATTACTCAGCTGTAAGAAAAGATGAAATATTGCCATTTGCAACAAAATGGATAGACCTGGAGATCATCATGCTTAGTGAAATAAGCCAGACAGAAAAAACAAAGAACTGTATGACTTCACTCATATGCGGAATATAAAACTGAAAGCAACAAAGAGAAAAGAAATGAACAAATAAACAAACAACCCATGGACACAATCAATAGTTCAATGTTTATTTGGGGACGAGTGGGTTAGGGAGGGGAGAAAGCGGAGCGGGTGGGAGAGGAGGGAGGGGAAGCTAAATATAAGGTGATGGAGAGAGAACTAAAAAAAAAAATTTAAATAAAACAATCTAAAAAACAAAAACAAACAAACAAAAAACAATTAAGGGTAAATGGATTAAATGATTTGATAATAAGACATATAGGGTGGTGGAATGGATAAGAAAACAAGACTTATACACAGGGTACCGAAAATATGTGTACACATTTTAAGAAAGGCAAAAACTGTATTAAAATTGTATTAATATATGCCTATTACAAAAGATGAATACAAGTCACGTTTGACTTCTGCAGAGTTGCTCAAAGTGGTTGCCATCAGCGTCCAGACACTTCTGATTACAGTGAATTACTGCTTGAGCAATTATTACTTGAGCAAAGTTGATCAAAGTGTCCACTTCTATTATTGAGCACGCCATTCCAATTTCTTCCTGAAGTACTGCAGGGTAGCTGGTTTTCTATGGTACACCACATCCTTTTAGGTCCCACAGGTAGAAGTAAAGGGGTGTTAAGTCAGGAGAATGTGGAGAAACTCAAACAACATTCTTGAATTTGAAATACCATTTCAAAATGGTCTGGTGCTCCTCGAGTGACAATCATGCTCCCACCATTTTCTTTGACTGTCCTGCCTGTCACATGGTGATGCTAACATTCATTTGATTAATGCCATCTTTTGAGTGAATGTCATACAACATATTGCTACCGTAATTCAATTAAACCTTGAAAAGTAATACAAAGATAACATCTCTTAAAATATGAATACATATTTTTGGCACCCTGGGTATATTCTGCCTAAAAGAGACTCACTTTAGATTGAAAGACACACAGAGACTGAAACTAAAGAGATGGAAAAAGGTATTTCATAAAATAAAAACAAAACAAAAAGCTGGAGTAGCAAAACTTATACCAGACAATATAAACTTTAAAGTGAATTTGTAACAAGAGACAAAGAAGGACTCAAAAATCCCACTCCTGGGGAGTTATCCAAAGAAACCTAAAATGCTACTTTGAAGGGACATGTACATCCATATGTTCATTGCAGCATTATTTACAATGGCCAAGATGTGCAGGCAACCTGTGTGTCCATCAACGGTTGAATGAATAAAAAAGAGATGGTACATATATACAATGGAATGTTACTCAGCCATAAAAAATGAATGAAATCTTGCCATCTGCAACAATATAAATGAACCTGGAGAGTACTATGCTGAGTGGAGTATGTCAGACAGAGAAAGACACATGCCGTATGATTTCACTTATATATGAAAGCTTAAAAACAATATAAATGAACAAACAAAACAGAAACAAATTCATAGATACAGAGAACATTTTGATGGGAGAAGGATGAAAAGGATAAGGGATTAAAAAGTATAAATGTTAGTTACACAATAGAGAGATGTAAAGTACATAATCAATAATAACTATGTATGGTGTCAGATGGATGCTAGATCAGGGTGACCACCTCATAAGTCAAATAAATGTCTAATCACTATGTTGTATACCTGAAAGTAATATAATATTGTATGTCAACTTTAATTTAAAAATTTGTTAATTATATTTTTTAAATGATAGGAACACACTGAAATAAAACAAGCTAACTCGATGGGGCACCGCAATCTGGGAAATTTGGAACAAGAACAAAAAAGTGACAATGAAATATAATCCACAGAATAAAACAAGTATTCGAGAGTTCATATTGCTGTAAATAAATGATTAAATGAGTAAACATAGAGATAAATGAAAGAAAAGGAAAAGTTTCTCTTACTGTAACACTCCAATTAATAAATGCAGAAGGGACGATAGAAATAGAAAATCACCAGTTGCAAACACCATGGTAATAATTGTTTTAAGAAAGCACTATCAATGGATGCTAAAACTTGTCAGTGAAAATATGACCAGAAACAGTATTTTACATAGTCTCAAAGCATCTCTCCACAAGATACTTATTAATTACAGTGGGAAAGTAGTAAGTTCACAGTGAAGTAACCTGTGGTCAAAGTCAATGTCACCAGTAATGAAATATACAGATACTGGGAGTTCCCGGTGGTGTAGTGGCTAGGCTTTGGCACTGTCAGTGCTGCGGCCTGGGTTCGATTCCCAGCCAGGGAACTACCTACATATACAATAATAATAATAATAATAATAATAATAATAATAATAATAATAATAAAAATAAAATAAAAATAAAAAAACAAAAACAAAAACAAACAACAAAAAAAAGAAGCATACAGATACTAAGTGCCTCCTGATAGGATGTGCTGAGAAGGACACAACATCATGTATGTGATATCCTTACCAAAATGCTAACATAGATTTAATCATGAGGAAACTCAGACAAACCCAAATTAAGAGATACCTATCATTTAACTGGCCAGTGCTCTCCAAAAATATCAAATATATGAAAGATGAAGAAAAACTACAATACTGTCTCAGTTTTAAAAAGACTAAAGAGACATAACAAATACATGCAATGTATAATTCTGCATTAGATCCTGAACCATAAATAGGACATTGTAGGACAGTCAATGAAAATCAAATAATACATATAATTAGTTAATGAAATAATGGCGATGTTAATTTCTGGTTTTTTAAATTGTGATGTGTCTATGTAATATGTTAACATTTGGGTAAGTTAAGTAAAGAGTTTTTAGGAATTCTTTGTACTATTTTTATAATTTTTTGGTAAATCTGATTAATTCAAAATGAAAAGTTAAAAAATTAAACAAGAATTATTGATCAACTACTATGTATAAGGCACTATACCAGAACATAAGTTCTGGAGACATGTAACCTGCAAATTAGAAATATTTCAACATAGTACCAAATAATTATTAAAGCATTGTTCTACTAACTAGAAACCCTATAACTCTTTTCTTGTCCATCTCACATGCTTGTATCTTAATTCATTAATTGCTTTATTCATTCATTGAGTTTTTTAATTTAAAGACTATGGACTGGGGTGCGAGAGGAGGGAGGGGAAGCTAAATATAAGGTGATGGAAAGAGAACTAAAAAAAAAATTTAAAAAAAAGACTATGGGCTAAGCTATATTTCTATGTTGGCAATATTATGAATAAGACTATATCCTTACTTTTAATGACTGAAAATCACAATACATTATAGTAAGTTCTGTGATGCATTAAGCAATTGCTGGTGGCATATTAGGCTAACTCGATGTCCCATTTTAAATCAGACAGAAAACAACAGTGCTGTCCCATTTCAAATGGTATATATGGTCAATCTAGTCTCACTGGGCTAAATTCAAAGTGTCAGTAGGCTGACCATATGTGCCGTTTGAAATGGGGCAGTACCATTGTTTTCTGTCCTGTTTAAAATACATAATATAACAAATTCTAAAACTATACTGTCTAGATTCAAGTCCAGGCTCTATCACTAACTGTGTGACTTTGGGAACGTTAGTAAGCCTCTCTGTGCCTCCACTGTCTCATCTGTACAATGAAGATGATAATAATAGTATCTACATCCTATAGTTGTTGTGAAAAGTAAATGAGTTGATTTTATAAAGCACTCAGAATGGTATTTGCATACAGTAAGCATTGTAAAGTAAATGGGAACACATGGATAGGGGACATCTAACCCAAATATGTGGAAAAGGAGAGTATTTAAGAAAAAATGTCCCAGAGCAAGTGACATGTAAGCTGAGATCCAGAATGATCAGCCTTTGCAAAGGCCCAGAAATGACGTAGGGCAAAGAGACTTGCGAAACTGAAAGATGTAAATGTCTGGAGTGGTGCACGATGAGAAACGAGGTTAGGGAGATAGATAAGCAGGGACCAGGTCCCGCAGGGCCTTTGAATCTGGGTTGAAAAGTTTGAACTTAACCTTTAAGGCTATGGGAAGCCATGGCAATACCGAGGCAAGAGGCGATCTTTAGAAAGATCTCCAAGGCATCTGATCTGACCAGAGACTACAAAGGACCACACAGGAGTCAGTATAGTCTGTTAGGAAGCTTTTGTGGTGATCCCAATGGGAAATGGTGGCAAGCTGATTTGAAAGGTGTTTAGAAAACTGTATCCATTTGCTTTTCAATAAGATATGAACACTGTGAGAAGAGAATTATTTAGCATCTTTATTGAGATAATTCGTAAACATACAATTCACCCACTTAAAATGTGCAATTTAATAACTTTTAGTATACTCACAGAGTTGTGCATCTATCACCACAATCCATTTTAGAACATTGCTGCCACCCTGAAATGAAACCCCATACCCATTAGCAGTCATGAGACATTCCTCCCCAAAACCCTTCCCCAAACTCCCTCCCACAAATCTTAAGCAACCACCAGCCTGCTTTCTGTCTTTATGGATTTTATGTCTTTCTGTCTTTATTGGACATTTCATATAAATAGAATTATATAGTATCTGGTCCTTTGTAGCAGGCTTCTTTAGTTAGCATATTGTGTTTGTAGTTCATCAATGTTGTAGCATGTATCAGTACTCCATTCTTATGGCTGCATAGTATTCCCTTATATGGATATACCACATTTTCTTTATCTAACATCAGTTGATGACATCTGTGTTGTTGACACTTTTTGGCTATTATATATAATGTTGCTATGAACATTGGAATAGAAGTGTTTACATGGACATGTTCTCATTCCTCTCAGATATGTAATTAGTAGTGGAATTCCTAAGACATGTTTTTAATGAGTCCATGTTTAACTGAGGAACTGTTGGGCTGCCTTCCGAAGAGGCCATGCCACTTTATATTCACAGCAGCAGTGCATGACAGTTCCAATTTTTCAACATCTCAATTGGTATGAAATGGTACCATGTGGTGTGGAGGTTCAGTTTTCTGATGCCTAATGGTGTTGAGCATCTTTCCTTGTGCTTCTTGGCCATTTGTATTTCTTCTTTGAGAAAATATCTATTCAAATATTTCCCCATGTTTAAATTGGGTTATTTTGTTTTTATTATTGAATTATGTATTCTCAGTACAAATCTCCTATCATATATATATGATTTGTGAAATTGGTCTCTCATTCTTTGGTTGTCTTCTACTTTCTCTTGATGATATCTTTTGACATGCAAAAACTTTTAATTTTAATGATGTCCCATTTATTTATATTTTCTCTTGTTGCTTTTGTTTTTGGTATTATATCTATGAAATCATTAACCAAATCCAAGGTCACACTTACATTTTCTTCTAACAGTTTTATAGTTTTAACAATTACATTTAGGTCTTTGGTCAATTCTGATGGTGTGAGGTAGGGGTCTAAATTCATTATTTTGCATGTGGGTATCCAGTTGTCCACCTTGACAGGATTAAAAATTTTTTTTTATTGTTAGACTTGTTGGGGTGACATTGGCTAGCAAGAATGATATAGGTTCCAAGTGTACAATTCTATAGTGCATTGTCTATTTGCTGCATTACATTTTCACCACCCAGTGTGAGTTCTCTTTTCATCACCATATATTTGGCTCCCCCTCCCTCCTCTCCCACCCCTCCCTCTTCTTCCATCCCCTCCCCCATTGCCCCCAGGTAATGATTAAACTGTTGACTGTGTCCATGAGTTTTTCATTTTTCTTTCTTTCTTTCTTTCTTTGGTTGTTTGTTTATTTGTTTGTTTGGTTTTGGTTTTGGTTGGTTGGTTTCTGAGCAGGGATCTAACCCAGGCCACAGTGATGAGAGCACCAAAGCCTAGCCACTACACCACTAGGCACTACATCCCTGTTTGTTTTTAATTTGTTGCTTTCAGTTTTATATTCTGCATATGAGTGAAGTCAGATAGTTCTTGTTTTTTTTCTGTCTGGCTTATTTCACTAAGCATGATGATCTCAAGGTCCATCCATTTTGTCACAAATGGTAGTATTTCATCTTTTCTTATAGCTGAGTAATATTCCATTGTGTATATGCACCACAGCTTCTTTATCCAGTCATCTGTCGCAGGGCACTTTGGTTGTTTCCATGTCTTGGCCACTGTGACTAGTGCTATGATGAACATTGGGGTACATAAGTCTTTGCAGACTAAGGTTTTCAAGTTTTGGGGGTAGTTACCCAAAATGGGGATTGTTGGGTCATATGGTAGCTCCATTCCCAATTTTCTGAGGAACCTCCACACTGCCTTCCACAGTGGTTGTACCAGTTTGCACTCCCACCAGCAGTGTACCAGTGTTCCTTTTTCTCCACACCCTCTCCAGCACTTGTTATTCCTTGTCTTGTTGATAACAGCCATTCTCACAGGTGTGAGGTGGTATCTCATTGTGGTTTTGATTTGTATTTCCCTGATAGCTATAGAGGTTGAGCATTTTTTTTTTTAATATGTCTGTTGGCCATTTGTGTATCTTCATGGGGGAAGTGTCTATTTAGGTCCTCTGCCCACTTTTTAATTGGATTGTTTGTTTTTTTGTTGTTGAGTTGTAGTAGTCCTTTCTATATTTTATATATTAAACCCTTAACAGATGCATTGTTTGCGAATATTTTCTCCCATTCCGTTGGCTGTCTCTGCTTTGTTGATGGTTTCTTTTGCTGTGCAGAAGCTGACAGTATTGTTATAGAAACTGTGTTGAAATCATTCCCAAGAAGAGCAGGGAATGGAACCTAGGAAAGAACCACAGCAACATTATTAGATAAAAAACAGCAGAGAAATACTGTTATGCCAAAGAGTTTGGGAGTGGGAAGATACAAAAGAGAATGTGTTGTCAGAGACTCCAAAGGAGGAAAAAATTTTGTAGAGAAAGGGAGAATTAACAATGTCAAAATTCTCAAATAATTAAAATAATATGAGAACTGAGAGTATTCTTGAATTTAGTGATCAGGAGGCCATTGGTAATAGACAGAGAACAGTGTTAGTAGATAACTGGGGGTGCACATTAAGAGTCAAGTGGAAAGTAGATGAGGAAGTAGAGGTGGCAAAAACAGACAAGTCTTTAAAGCAGTTTGACAATGATGGATATTATGAAAGCCCAGAGTAGAGCAGCTACTATTTATCATCCATCAACTATGTGCCAAGAGTTTTTGTAAGTATTCCATCATTTATTCTCTTCAACTACACTATTACATCAAGACTTCTTGTGTCTAGAGTGCTTCCCTGTTTTATAAAACTTGAAGTGGAAATTATACCTCATTTCTAGTGATCCACATCTTCTTTCAAAGGCTTACAAAACATTTTTTTCATAATTTATTCCAGAACTTCGCCATGATCAACTTCAAGGTTATTAGTCTACTTTCCAAAATTTACCTTTACCCTTCCATATTTTTATCTGTCTTTTGTTTTTTGACACACTATAGTTTTATAATTCTTTAGCCAGGACCAATACATTTTCCATGATTAAGTGGATTCAAATGTACAGCCTCAGAAATACACAAGACCTGGAATACATACCCTTCTGTCTTTCTTTCTTGTCCTCCATAAATTCCCAACTCCTACCCCATATTAGCTCAAAAAACACAAATGTCACTAATACAACTCGTGCAGAGTCTCCCCAACTTCTCCTTAACATTCAACATAGCTTGACATGAAACTCAAAGCAAAAGAAACTGAGCAAATTTTGTCACTCAGTTTTATCCATTGCCAACGTTCCCATTTCCTTGAGGTCCACTGCCTGGTTTCTAAATGGTGCCAACTCTGATTATTTTCAGGCACATGGGGCCAGGACTGATTTTCTAAATGTGTTTTCAGCACAATAGGCCATTCTCATTTCAAACAAAAAAATCCCATCATGCTTTCTTCACCTGCTCAAAGATGCAGCCCCACCATCCCCATCTCCCTAAAAGCTTTCTGCAGCCCACTAAAAATATCCAATGTTGACAGATGCAAGCTATCAATAGGAGACTCAAGATCCCAGGGTGAGAGGAGGCCAGAGGCAAAATCTTGATAAACAGCTCAAATTGGCTCTTACTCCACAGGTGATGCCTAGTTTATCTGGGTAATTGTAAAGGGCATTTTACAGCAAATCAATTAAATGAAAATCTTTTAAGTGGGGGATGGTGGAAGGTGGGAAGGGCCAACCTTTGTAAGCTAACAGGTGATTTTAATTGGAACCAGCAGTGTTACACCATGTTTTTGACCCATTTGGTAAAGGCAGAAAAAGAAATCAATAAATTTCCATCAGCATTTGCCCTCCTGGAGTCTTATAAGTAAAATGGAGACACGAACCCCACTTAATGGCTTCATCAAGCACCTCACTGATTCTCTAACAGAATTAAATAGGTTGCAGGTCTCTCACTGCTGTCTTCCAAATGCACCAGTGTGCTGGGTACTGCTAAGAGACACGTCAGGTACCATCCTCCTCTTTACAAGCACAGGCACCCCTTACCTTCCCCAGGCCCAATCATGACAGAGCCTCTTAAAGCAGTCCTATGTTAAAGATGTGGATCCATGCATGAATCCTTTATTAAAAACCAAACACAAGAGCTCCAAGTTAACTCCTGGAAATAAATGCACAGAGAACCCACAGGCCTAACAGTCAGGCAGCTTGACCTCAGCCACGTGTTAGCTTTGTGACCTTGGGTGAATTAATTAACCTCTCTAGTCTTCCATATTTTCATCTTTATAAGGGGCATAGCTCATTAAGTTGTTGTGAGATTAAAGGTTGTTTGCACGTCAATATACTCAAAAGTCCATGCAAAGATTTGAATATGCAGAAAAAATTAAATGGACATCCAACCCATGAGGAGATTCACCAACGCACTCATAATCAGAGCAATGCAAAACAAAACTATACTGAGATGCCACTTTTCATCCATCAGATTGACAGAAATCCCAAAGTTTGTGAGAATATTCTATTGATAAAGTGATGGAGAAATAGACATTCATTCATTATTGTTGAGGACTCTTGTAATGCCCTATTAGAAGAGGATTTGAAAAATATCTCAAAAAATATATGCATTTATCCTTTGACCTAGAAATCTCACTACTAAGAATTCATCCCAAAAATACACAAGCAAACATTCAAAATGACTTATATATAAAGTTAATCTCGGCAGCATTATTTGTAATTGCAAATTATTGGAAACAATTCAAATATCCATGAATTGCTAGTTGTGTAAGTATGGTACCTACATGCAATGAAAAATTCTGAACCCGGAAAAGTAATGAGATAGAACTGCATACTGTCTTTGCTGATTAAAGTGAGTTCCAGGATATATTAAGTGGAAAAAGCAAGAAGCAGAACATATGTATATATAGAATGTCACCATTTTGTAAAAAAAAAAAAAAAAAGTAAATAAGTACAACTATACATATTTACTTGCTTATATTTGCAAGAACCCTGGAAAGATAGAGCATAAGCTAATAAAATGGGGAAGAATTGAAGGATCATAATTGGAAGCAAAATTTCTTTAAATATATCTATATAAATTTGACTTTGGAATCATATAAATGTTCCATATATTTAAAAAAAATGATATATAAAAACATAACCCCTAAAAACTAAAATGAGCAAAATTAATTATAAATCAATTTGATAAACAGAGAAAAATAACCATTCCAAGCAACTTTAGACCACTAGTAATAGAGGAATATATTCTAAAGACAGATAAAGCTGGAGAGAAACTTTAAACTTCATTTGGTAGTTTTTTAGTAATAATATTCATTTGATTATTTAAAAACTGTTATATTTTTGCAGAATAATGGTAATAAGTAATTATACTAATTTTGTCAGGAACCAAGATTTACAATGTACAAAAAATTGTGCAAATAATAAATTTTTAAATCTAGTAAAAAATCTAGGTGAACAGAAAGAGATTATACAATAAATTCTATCTTCTTGTCTTTTCTTTCTTTTTTTTTTTTTTTTTTTTTTTT
>PVJL010014052.1:0-19532 GCA_004026885.1 Lyroderma lyra | reverse complement strand
GTCACAAGATTAAAATAAATGCTGACCAATCACACTTTAGGGAGAGCCCTTCAAGCAGGGCAGCCTAGGGGCTGTTTTATTTATTGAGTGCAGCATAACAACCACACAAAATTTCCTGGCTTAACACAACAACAATATAGTATTTCTCACAGTTTTATGAGTTCACTGGAAATTCTTCTGTTGGTTTCTACTGGACTCACTAATGTGACAGGATTTAGCTGGTAGCTAGACTAGGGGCTGGGCTCCGCTGGGAAGGCCACAGACGCTGGTCCTCCCTCTCCATGTGGTCCTTCATTCTCAAGGAGGCTAACCCAGTTTCTTCACATGATTATGGGAAGTGTTCCTGGAGGGGAAGAGTGGAGCTGCAAGGCCTGTCTTGGCAGCTGTGCATCACTTCTGCTCAAAGAATATCACCAGGAGTTCCCAGATGCCAGCAGGGTTGAAAACAGACTCCACCTCTTAATGGGGAAAGGCCATAAATAATTTGTCTATTTGGTATTTGTCAAACTCCATCTTCTGGCCACAATTATTTGCAATGGAGAAATGAAGTCCATGATCTTCACCCCTTGACTCTGCACTGGCCTGGCGAAATGTTCTAAATGGCAGAATGCCAGGGAAGACATGGGCTGCAGTGTCCGAGCAAGGTCTTCCCTTTTGTTCTTGGCACACTGACTTTGCCACGTGAGGAAGCCTGGTCTAGACTCCATGAGGAGCCCAGACCACATGAAAAGAAAGCCATTCAGACACCTTGCAGAGCTCAGTCCCAGGCAAGCTGCCACCTGAATGCGGCTGTATGAGTGGGCCCAGATGAAGAACTTTCCAACCAACTCCCAGAATCATGAAAAATAATAGATTGCTGTTTTAACAGGGGTTGTTTGTTACACAGCAATAGATAACTGTCACATAGGCTTTCCGAAGCAGGAGTTGTGCAAGGTCATTAACCTGACTGCTGTACAATCTGGTGTCCAGATCTCTGTGTTCCAGGTTGGAGGCAGGAGTCCACCTCTGAATCACCAGCTGTAGCAGGGTGGAGACAGGCAAGTCTCCTGGCATAGACAGGGGGACTTGGAGTCATCCAAGCTGATATCTCCTGTCACCTCCATGCTGTGTCCCAAGGAGTTTGCTATCTGTGCTTTTAACTTTCAAACCCAAGCCCAGGTAGGATGATTCTCCTCCCTTGCTCCCTTTTAACTCAGCAGACAAATGCTGAAACAAACAAACAAAAAAACAGACAGACAAACCAAAAAACTAAAACCTCAAGAGGAACCAAATAGACCAAAATAAAGAAAAGGAAAAACAATAAAATAATCTAAATAACAAGGTCTCCAATATGTGCTAGCTAGAAAGTGGTGTCAGACATATGAACTCTCATCAGTCCTTCCCTCTCATATGTTGAGAATAAGTATATGCCTGTTGTAGGTCCAACAGCATATAAATATCTTGACCACGCAATACACACATATATTGAACTTGGTCTGTCCTGGGAATTTTCCACTTACAAATTCCACTAGTGGAAATTTTATTTGGGTAAACAGTACTTCACAGTGTTTAATATTATGAACCAAAGAGACAGACAGAGCAGTCTCTTCATTTGTAAAATGGCAATAAAATGTCATACCTAACTCATAAATTATGGTACCAAGTAAATGAAAAATGCATGTAATATATAGCACAGTTGGCAAATAGTAGGTGCTCAATAAATGTTTCTTTTTAATAATAAACCGAGAACAGCTTTCAGCACAGACACATGGCTCATTTATCTTTGTACCCTCAGAATCTGTCACATTGCCTAGCATATATTAGGGTTCAATAAATGTTCACTGAATGAGTCACTGTATCTGGGGGTCATGGGGCATGAGGACACTAGCAATAAAGTTATTACCCAAGGTCACCATGAGACACTGCTACTTCCAAGCAGAGCTTATCAATCTCTGCACCATGGGTTTCCCTTTGAGTTCCTTTCCTAAGTGTTTAGCTAGTACCTGACTGAGCATAAGTCTGGGGGAGATTCAATCGAAGTTCCAGTCTGACTCTATTCCAGCCAGAGCGGAGTGAATATCTGTCACTCCTTTTTCCTGGGCCTGTGACAATCTCAACAAATAGGCTTTTAAATTAAGTAGTGATTTGGAATGTAAGTGAGTGCATTTAAGATGATAAGAGACAGAGAGATCCTAATGGCTGAAATATTTGTCATATCACAAGTAAACGGAGCGTTTCGGTAGTCGCTAATGTAACTAATTTTTTCCAAACCCTCCCGTGCTCCGTGGGGGAAGATGAGGTCAGCGCGGGTTGAGCCAGCCTGCCGCGAGCAGCTGTCGGGGGACTGAGGGGAATACTGATGGGTGGCTGAGGCCCCGGACTGCTTTCCGGGGAAACCAGAACCCAATTTCTCAAATTAAGCTGTGGCCGCGGGACAGCCAGCGGCAGGTTGCTGCCAGGAGCGGCGGCGGAGTGAGCGCTCAGCCCGCACAGCTTCCACGCCGGGAGGGCGGAGCGAGGGCGGCGCGGGCGTGGCCCCGGGCGGGGGTGTGCGGAGAGAAGGTGGAAATAACCTGCAGTCCCTCCCACCGCCGCCCACGGCCTGAATCTCCTGGGCCGCAAACCCCGTTTGCGTTAGTTAAACCTCTTCCTGAGCCCCCGCAGCCTGCGGCTCACTGCCCAGAGGCAGCCCATTTCCGTCCGCATGCGCAGTGGAGGCCGGAGGCCACCTGCAGGCCCGGGGCGAGTCGTCCTGCCCGTGGTACGGGGACCGCAGCGGCGGACGGCTTGGGCACTGGGCCGTGGTGTTCGGAGCGTTTAGGCCGAGTTGAAGTCTGCGCCCCACCCCCAAATTAGCTGTCACATCTTCAGCTAGTGACAGTATTTGCTGAGACTTCTGCTTTGTGAGAATGGGGACGCTGTCTGCCTCTGGCCTTTCACAGTTGGAAGCGTTGGTGGAGGGGGAAATGGTCCTTTCACTCCCACCTCACATAAACGAAGGGCATCAAATTTAGGTTTTGAGATGATCTCCAAATAACTATAAACCAGCCACAGAGCAATGCTAACAAGATGGAAAGGAATGTTCATCACCCAATTTCAAACACACGTGTCATTTTTGGACCACACCTTCTGCAGTACACTAAAGAATTGTTAAAATAAATTTGTCTGGAACAGGAATATGGCATTGCATTTTTTTCATTCATTTAGTCAATGTAAAATGTTAAATATGCCACAATTTTTGTAATCTCAATTTGGCATTTCTTAGTGCCTTGAGAGCCTAAATAAATGGCAATAATCCAGTCCTGTCTCTGAGAGGCTCTGTCCTGCTCTGCTTATAAGATTATTGTTAAAATAAATAAACTCTAGCCTCTGTGAAAAAATGTATATAGTTGTAATCAAATAAGATTAAGAATGTAACATTAGTTTGTTATAAAAGAGGTTGCATTTATTATGTGAGGTATCTAGAATAGTCAAACACTTAGAATCAAAGTACAGCCGGCAGCTGGGGGAGAGGGAAGTGAGAAATGGGAAGTGTTTTGTGTACAAGATGTCCCCTAAAAATGTAAACACACTTGACTGATTATAAAGTCAGTGTTTATTAACATGCAGTTTATTTTCAAAATTTAAAAGAATCTACGAAAATGAATAATTTTTTTGTCAATGACTGTTTCCAAACTGATGAGCGCTCTGGTCCAGGCACTGCTAGCCACGCGAAGTAATGGAATTGCAAACGTCAAGGGTCGTTTCGTTCGGTGTTTCTGCACATTCTCGTTCAATGTCTGCCCTCGATTCATCGACTGTTGCCGATTTTGTACAGTAGACTTTATCTTTTATGTGTCCCCATGAAAGTAAAGGCTAGTGGCATGAGTTCTGGTGAAGATAGGGCATTCCACTTCACCCATTATTTCAAATCGATTAAACCCAAAAAGGAGAGAAAATTATGTGAGTTATCAGCTGTTAAAGTATGTACACTTACTTGTACATTTTGGGTGGACACCCTGTATATAGTTTCAGTTTAGTGATATAAAAGAGTTCTGGAGATTCGTTGTGTAACAATGGGAATACACTACTGAACTGCACACTTAAAAATAGTTAAGCTGATAAATGATGTTATATTTTACCACAATTTAAAAATCTAAAAATTTTTAAAAATTTTTAAGTTTTAATTTAAATATTAGGTGTTGCTGCTACTATTAATACTACTAACAGTAATTATACGTCATTCTTTCTTTAACTATGTTTTGAGTACTATCTACTCTGCACAGTGCTGGCATGGTACAAGGTGCTAGAGAACTTTCAACTTTGGTGGTGAATAAACATAACAGAATTTCTTGTGGCAGATAGTAGAAAATTTGTCAGAATGTAATAGAAATCAGCACCTGAGGTTGGAAGGCTATCAATATGGGAATCTGGTCTAAGTGGCAATCTGCCCTACCATCAGCATGTGAGTGAAAGAACGCTAGAATGGAATAAGTTGTCCTAGACTCTAGGCTAGACACTGCTGCTAGGTAACAGCAATACAGAGAAAATGATTAAAAGTAGGAACTCAACTGAAATCTTTGTTCAAATCTCAGCTCTGCAATTTCCTACCTGTGTGACCTTGGGCAAGTTATTTCACATCTCTGATTCCTACTCTAGAAAAAGGGGAATAATAATAGTACCTATGTGAGAAGATTGTTATGAGATTTAAATGAGTCCTCACCTTTTTTCAAAAATTTCAAAAAAATTGGAGGAACTTCTTTCACTATTAAGAATTCAAAACAATACTTACGTGGCAGAGGAGATTCCATAATCACGAAGGTGGTTTTCCCAGGGTGAGGTTTATCCATTGCACTCCAGACATGCTGACCCCTGCACATCCGGATCCCAAATGTGGGAAACTCGACTGCATAATTTGTGGTAGTGGGTGAACAAAGAAAAATAAAAAAGAATTCAATAACAGCACGCTGTTTGAGTCGAATGTCTGAACACTCTTCAATTTCTATGTGCACTGGGTGACAAATGTGAGCATCTGTGTGTGCAAGGTCAGGAGTGATGGAGGGGGGATATCATGTGACTACACAGAACTGGTTCTATCTAGATATTTCTAATGTAACAAAAATAATACAGTGGAGGCAAAATGTATCAGCCCGCCCTGGTCGATGTGACAATTGCCCAGTGTTACTCTTTACACATTCTACCCACTGGAAGTTAGTCCCTGAAGATGGCCCTTATTCAAGGGTACAGGAATTAGACTCCATACCTGATGAGAACAGTGTCAAAAAAAAAAAAAAAATTGTGAACATGTTTTAAAACCACCACAAAAACCAAACAAGTGAAGGTCCTGAAATTAAAAAAATCACTCTTGGCCTAAAAGAAAGTATGGAAGAAACAAGGAAGCATCTGATAGAAAGATGGGAAATGTCGTCTGGGACTCTGAGTTTCCCTAAGTCTACTCATGAGATCTATCACAATGGCAGGTGACAGAAGAAAGAAACGGGTTGGGGAGGAACTTCTCTGGACTTCATACGAAGTATTGGCCTTACTCGACTACATGAGGTCCCCAAAACTTCACATGCCTTCTCTCTTTTGCTTCCAAGCCTGTCCTTTTCCCTGGAACTGTCTGCTACTCATTCTTCAGGTTCAGTTTAGGAATTAGCCCCTCAGCTCTCCTCGACACCCACGCTGGGTCAAGGCCCCTTCCTTGGGTTGCTACAACTCCTGGTATTTTGCCCCCTCAACAATCCACTAGTGTCTGGTTGCTATCTATTCAGTCACTGATCCTGCTACTCCTTAGTAGGGTCGGGCGCCTTGAGGGCACAAGGCAGTGGGCCCTCAACTCCTTCATATCACAGCATTCTAGTAAGATTGTTGAAGGAAGTGAGGGTGTGGAATATTCCTGAGCTCCAACCGGACTCCAGGCCACATAGGAAGTGGCTGCAAGACCTCTCGCCTTGTCCCAAGATACAGTGCATCACCTCTCTGCAAAGGCAAAGCAGCACTGGGTAGGGCCGATCGGACAGGCCGATTAGCGAGTCCCTTAGTGTGAGTAGCCACCAGTGCAATCTGCTCAACCGTGGCCTCCTCTCCAGCCTCTCCAAATCAGCCAGCTCCCCTTCCCAGCTCCTCTCTGAGAGCAGATCGACCTGCTTCCCACTAAAACTACAGATGTGATAATAGGAGGGGAAAAGGGTCAAGGGTAAGACAATTGGTGGCAACGAGATGAACACGGATTAATGATGTGGACCTTGCCCTGACCACCCCTGCCTGGGCTGGGGAAGGTTTATAGTTGATACCCATTAAAGGGCTTAATGAAATAATTATAATTCACACCCCAGAGCATCAAGGAATCAATACTGGGGAACTCTGGGCCACTCTAGGGGTGGCATCCCACTGGCCTCACAGTTCAGCGCAGCAGGCTGGGCTGGTAGAAGTAAATGCAGTGGATACAGAAGTTGCATTAAAAGAGGGCAGTAATAGATTAAAAGCTGCCGGGTCCTGGTGACTGGCGGCCATCCTTTATTCCCTACCTTGGCCCAGTTCTGCCCCCTCCATGCACTATTAACCCAAATCAATGGGCTGTCAATTGACATCACCAGCTCTAGCATTAATGCGAGCTCACAAAGGAAGCCGGACCTTATATTATCACTTCTCTCGCTTCCAAATTACCACATAATGCAGGCCGCTGGCAGCTTGTGACATGTTAGCACTACACACGATTTGCTGGGATTGGACTAAGCATTTCACGGCTAAAGATTTCATCAGAGCCTTGATGGCAGAAATAAACTGCTACCCATGGGGAAATCACTGGAAATAATAGAATTAGGCACTGTTTGGGGATCTGGAGGGACATAGGCTGGTAAAGGGATAGAGAGGAACACCGCCCACAGCCAGTGGCCTGCAGTGGGACCTGCTTTAGGAGGCTGTAATTAAAAGGCCTTTATGTCAGCCCCTTTGAAAGTACAGGTATTTGGATTTTGTCTGGGGCTTTTCTTTGTTTTTGTGCAAAAGTTGGGGAGGGGATTTCTCTTCTTTGATAACAGGGAAGGTGATTATCATGGATTGAATTGTGTCACCCACCCCACCAAAACAGATTTAGTGAAGTCCTAATCCCCGCTACCTGAGAATGTGAACTTATTTGGAAATAGAGTCTTTACAGAGGTTATCAAATTAAAATGAGGTCACTAGGGTGGGCCCTAATCCAATATGACTGTTATCCTTATAAAAAGGGGAAATTTGGAGATAGGAGCAGACGTACACAGAGGGAAAACAATGTGAAAACCCCAGGGAGAAGGTGGCCTGTGAGGGGAGTGATGCACCCATACGCCAAGGAAGAGCTGAGGCCACTCAAGGCCAGGGGAGAGGTGTGAAGTACTGTATTCTCCCGTGTATAATGCACACCCTTTTTGCCCAAATTTGTGAGGGAAAAATAAGGATGCACATTATGCATGGGTAGTACTAATTCCATATCTATATAAATGTTTTTAATTCTTTTATTTATGCTTATGAGTTAAAAGTGTAACTCTAGAAATCAATAATGATATCCATATGTAAAGTAATACTAATGAATATGATAATCATTTTTAATATATAAAAATTTTATACATAAAACTTCTTGTACATTGTATCTGTTGTTGTTTGTAATTATGGAAAATCTCTTGTACTATAATATGTTAAAAATAAATGCTAAAATTACTTTATAATACAAAAAACAAGTACTTAAATATAAACAAATAGAAATTTGAGTTAAAAAATTAAAACAAAATGTTTTTTCCCTGAAAGTTTGGGCTAAAAATGTGGATGTGCATTACACACGGGAATGCATTATACACACCAAAATACGGTAATTCCTTCCCTCGTGCACTCGGATAGGTCACGGCCCTGCCAGCACCTTGGTTTCAGACTGCTGGCCTCCAGCACTGTGAGATGATACATTTCTGTCATTTGAAGCCACACAGTTTTTGGTACTTTGTTATGGCTGCCTTAGAAAATGTTAATAATAATAATAATAATTATTATTATTATTTAATAGTTAATAATATTTCTAAGCATTTATTCTATGAGTCAGACACAGAGTTAAATGCTCTGCATGTATATACAGGCTCATTCAATTCTCCTAACAAACCAAATGGTTGAGTTATTACAATTCCCATTTCATAGGTAAAGAAACTCAGCTTCAGAAAGAATAATTTGCTTTAAAGTCACATATCTAGTAATCCAAAGAGCATGTCTCTGTTAGACAGAATATGACAAAAACTAAATCAACAAATGAGTGAAAAGATTTCTAGTGAATATTTCCAATGTCTTTTCAAATGGTTACTTACCCGCAGCCTGCTTTCTTTTTCAGTACAATGTAACTTTTTGCAGCCCCTGGGTATAAAACCTGTATCTACTTGGTCAGTGTAGACATTTGAAAATAACAGCACAGAGGGTGGGAGAAATGGGGAGATGTGGGTCAAAGGGTACAATGTTCCAGTTAGAAGATGAGTAACTCCTGGGGAGCTAATGTACAACATGGTGATTTTCTATACTATTTTTGCAAGTTGCTAAGACATTAAATCTTAAATGTTCTCACCACAAAAAGGAAATGGTTATTTTGTGAGGTGATGGAGGTATTAATTAATCCTACTGGCATAATCATTTCACAATGTATGTATGTGTATCAAATGAAAACTAAACTTGTACAATGTTACATGTCAATTACCACAGCAGGAGCCTCTCTCTCTCTCTCTCTCTCTCTCTCTCTCTCTTTCTCCAATTAATTTAGAAGGATTTCATCGTCCCAAACGAAGTCTCAAACCTGTTTACAACTCTGCATTTCTCCCCAACCCTCCTTTCCCACACCAATCTACTTTCTGTCTCAAAATATTTGTCTATTCTGGACATTTCATATAAATCTAATCATATAATAAGTAGTCTTTTGTGACTGTCCTGCTTCAAGGATCATCCATGATGTAGCATGTATTGGTACTTAATTCCTTTTTATTGCTGAACATTCCACTGTATGGAAGCACATTTTATTTATCTATTCATCAGTTGATAGACATCTGGGCTGTTGATAGTTTTTCGCTATTATGAATAAGACTGCTATGAATGTTTGTGTACAAGTGTTTGTGTGGGTGTATGTTTTGATATCTCTTGGGTACATAACTAGGACTGGTATGCCTGGGTCATGGAGAAATTCCACATTTAACTTTTTGAGGATCTGCCAGACTGTTTTCCACAGTGGCTGTGCCATTTTCTAATACATTTCTACTACCGTGTATAAGGGTTCCAGCTTCTCCACAACCTTGCCAACTCCCTCACATCTCTTTTTTTATTATAGCCATCCTAGTGGGTACGAACTTTTATCTCATTGTACTTTTGAGTTTCATTTCAGTGAGAGCTAACAATGTTGAGCATCTCTTCCTGTGTTTATTAGCTAGCTGTATGAGGGCTGTCCCGAAAGTATCCAGCCATGTAATATGACAGCCCTTGTATATCTTCTTTGGAGAAATATCTATTCAGATCTTCAGTTCATTTTAAAAATTGGTTTGTCCTTTTTTATTATCAAATCATTTTTTTAACATATTCTGGATACCAGTCTCTTTTAGATATATGACTAGCAAATAATTTTTCCTATTCTGTGGGTTGTCTTCTTCACGGTATTCTTGGAAGCACAAAAGTTTTTAAATTTTATTAAGTCCAATATATCTATTTTTTTCTTTTGTTGCTTGTGCTTTTGGTGTCATATCTAAGAATCCCTTGACTAATTCAAGGTCAAGAAGCTCTGCTACCTTTCCTGAAGGGCTCTGGTGCTGGCTGCATCCTCTGAGTGTTCTGGGCTGCAGCCTAGCTTCTCAGGACAGGTTCCATTCCCCCAGGCAGCCACTGCTGATTGTCCTCTTGTATTGCCAGACCAGCTGCACTGCCACTGCTAAACCCTCACTCGGGGTATACTGCCGAAACCTCAGGGGCAATCTAAAGTCATCAGGTGGTCCTCGAGGCCAAAGGTTTTGACAGTTCTGTTATTGCCAACTTTCATTTGGCTAGTGCTGCTTCAAGTTTCCTCATTTCTGGTCATCTCATGCAACTCGAATGTCAGCTTCCCAACTCTTGCAAAGATCTGTAGAGAGCTGGAGTTCAGCCAGCCAGCCTCCTTCTCAGCACTCCAAGAGTCATCACCATAACCAAATTATTATAAAGCCCAAAGGAAACACATCCTACCACTAACCTCTTGAGTGCCTGCTCCCAATGCAACAAAAGAATAAATGCTCTTTTTAGTCATTCATTTGACTGTCATACGCTTATAATGCACCAAGCACTGCGAATATAAGACTGTGTGAATCTTCTTTTATTGTTAGATTTCAGTGTGGGGGGTGAAGGAAAAAGAAAAACCCCATGTTCTTTTCTTCAAATGGAAATTCCCCAACCGCCATGACCCGCCCCTTAAGGAACTCCCTCTGCTTCCGCATTTCTCCCGCTTCACCTCTCCCTTCTCCCTCCTTCTTCCCATTTGTGCGTTTTACACCTTAGCCAATCAGGTAATGACAAGACTGGAAGGTCAACTACCCAGCCAATGGGGCAGGACTGAGCTTAGGGCACGCGTTAGGGATAAAAGGCGACCCATTTCTTTCCCTGGGTGCTTGCTTGCTAGCTGCAGGCTGCAGCACGCACTTCTGCAGCAAAATTGCCTTGCTGAAAAAACTTTGGTTCCTCATGAATTTACTTTGGAACCCTATTTCCAACAGGGGAATGCAAGCATTTCACACAAATATGAGACTCCCAGGTGTGAAAGTTCAGGAGTGATGAAGGAAATAACATCGAAGCTTAAGCTAACAAAAGTGGATCAGGAAAGACTATTTTTTCCTCCCATTGTTCTTTATCATTTTTCTCTATATTCCAAAGCTTTATCTGTATCCCCCCCCCCCCCCACACACACACACCTACTTCCAATGGCTTTGGGTATAAAAGCCATCCCTCCCCATCCTCACCCCTACTCCAAGCGGGACACTTGCTCAATTTAGTTACCTGGGAATGCTTTTTCTGGAACGTGAGTGTATTTGGGGCTGACTTCCTCCCTCAATGTTTGCTATCTTTCCTGTTAGGCAATTTGTGAAACAAAAAGCACAAACTTCAGTGAAATCGGTCAGGCAACTTTCCCAGCTGTCCAGGAGGTTTTGTAAATAGCTACTGCCATCTAGCGGACAAATGTGTCCTTACATCCATGTACACACCAATGAAATGAAAATTTCCCAACATTTCCTATTTATATCCCATCAATCACTCCATTCTACCTTAACAAAACCCAAAATGGTGTCTTTTCTATGAAAGCACAGGTCCTAGAACATTATAGGTGCTCAATAAATACCGTGTGAGGAAAGGACTGTTTGAAGGCATTGTCATTTTATTTCTTTATATTGCATTTTAAGTACATAAAATGTTACAGTAATATTGTAATTGTTTTCCTGTGGTTTTAAAGTTAAAATTATTCCCTTAGTTGTTTAACAGTGTAACAATTACTGTTGCATGAAAGAGCTATGGTACTAAAAATACATTTTAAAACACAACCATGTTATTCCTAAATAAATTCAGCTAAACCCAGCATGTAACTCTTAAAGCTGGACATGAAGATTGAAGGACAGTAAATTTTTTTTGCTCCCTCTTCCCAAATCAGCAGGACCCTAAGCAAAATTCAAAATGTCATCTAGGCCAAGACATTCCCTCTTACAATCACAACATGCTGAAAATAAACCACACAAAAGTAAAATTGTTCTTGCTATACTACATAGATTTATGGATGCTCAGCTAGACCATTCAGCTATTCCTCCCTTACAATGTTGTTAGGAGAATCAAATAAGGTAGAGAAGTGGAAGCCGTTTGTTAACATTAAATTCAATGAGTGTTTCTATGGCCACCTTCTCTGCATCCTTCTCTAATAAACAATTTATATTTCCATGGTTTTCACACAATCATCGTTATTTTGTACAATATAATGTCACTTTGTAATTGCCTTCAGTTCATCTTGTGTCGGTCTCTCCTGCTACCCTGTACATTTATAAGGCTGAACGTATCTTTACTTAGCTTTGAATATCTACTTCCCCAACCAGGGATTAGCCCAGAACAGAAGCCTAATTAAAAACAAAATAAAGCAAGTTGATTTGAATCACTGGGATCCTCAAATCTTATTTGCTTAGATTTCTACTTTAAAAAGGTGCATCAGGGGGTTCCCTGATGGGGTAGTGGCTCAAGGGTTTGGCGCTAGCGCTGTCAGTGCTGCGGCCTGGGTTCGATTCCCAGTCAGGGAGCTACCCACATACCAAAAAGTTAAAAAAAAAAAAAAAGGTACATCTGCAAGTGTGAATATCCAAAGTATTGAAGAAGAAAAAAAAGTGTCAGTGAATTTAGGGAGTTATCAGATGAATATTAATTAGGACCAAATTAAGTACATTACATGCATGTGTGTTGAGTGGCAAAATTACAAAACTCATCTCCCAATAAGCATGAATCCCAGACAGAAAAATACAGGTTTTGGAGTAAAGCACTGTATTGGGATGAGCTGGTGCTTCACAATTTACTGTTCTGCTATGTAGAGGCAAACATACAGGTTTGGGGATTAAGTTTACCGTAATTTGAATGCCTGGATTTCCCCCACTGTGTAATTGGGGTTCCTCAACCTCTCTGAACCTCAGTGTCATCTTTACACACATCAGTTTTTATTTAAGAAAATATAGTTAACAGGTAATTCCCACCCTCCTCCCAAACCCCAACTGTTTTCTATTACATAGGGCCAGCAATGTATTGTTTCTCCCATGTGTCAAGAAAGCATTGCCATTTTTCTTATATAGGCACTAATTGTTTTTGTACTAATTGTTTTATACTCATCACATTTGATCCTCCCAATTTTCTTACCAAGATCTGATTTCAGATAGTAAAAAAAAGCTATTACATTCCTTCAAATGGTTTGTTCCAGTTCATAAAGGATGTATAACAAAAATTACTAAAACCCAAGTTATATTCTCAGTCACAAAAAACAAAAAAAAAAAAAAAAAAAACACCTGCAAATTAAACATTCAGACCTTGGCCTTTCCCAAGGATCATGCATTGCTCTTTGAAGTTTCATTTGTGACCCTTATAGAAAATACAGGGAAACAAACACAAATTATTTAAGTACCATGTAAATTGCTGGACACTCTAAACATTACAGTATTGACATACAACTAAAGCATTTAGTTGTCATTGTCATAATAAAGCATTAACCTAATTTGAGAGGAAAATTAACTGCAGCCCTTTTATCAACAGCCTCTTGGCCATGCTCACTAAACTGTACTTGGTTAATAGAGAATTACCATTACTGGGTACTTCCTTATGAAATAAAATTTTAGCCTGTTAAAGCCACTTAGGTTATCCAAAACCATGGAGATGGAGGGCTCAAACTGAGGTTAAGATGGGGCTACAGAGTCTTAAGTTGGGACCTACCAAGCTCTCTCTTCACCAGGCTAGGATCCTGATAGAAAAGTTTACCACCAGGTGGCAGGTTTTCACACAACAGGATAGCTTGAACACCTCCTTCAAGATTGAAATGGAAGCCTCTCAAATTTGATAGGACTCAGAATCCAAGGTACTATCTTTGGCATGGTAAGACTATACCATCTGCTCAAGACTTGATTCTGAGCACTCTTTCAACATGTTGATAACCCAATGAAGAACCATTAACGCCAGTAAAGAACTTTGCTCCTAAGCAAGCTAAACTACCAAGTCAGCTTCAGCCTCTCTAGCTTCAGGGTAGGTTAGGCCCTTTCAATTTGATCCAAAGGTGAGCACACTTAAATCTTTATGACTAGTTCTGCAAGATGCCACCCAGACCTTATCACTCAAGCTGAAAAAGCTTAAAATCCTGCTATGAACAACGGCTTCTGATGGGAGCAGTTAGTATATAAATTCAGAATTACATCAAGTTCTAAATCATCCCTTGTTCAAATTGACTGTCCTCAAAACTTCAAAATCTGTTCATTGAGCTGGTAGCATATTCAAACACTTGGAATCCCCCTTTCCTCCATTTAAGAGCTTACCCAACAATGAAAATCACTAATTACCAGTACATGCAGTTCCAACTTAAGTGTTAGAGCCCTAGTACTACTTTGTGGTTAACTAAAAACCTACATAATAATGCAGAGGTTGTTTCTCATTTTTAAATTGTCCTTGGGCATTTGCTGTTAACCAACACAACCCAAATTGTTGTGTAATTCATAGCATATTTAGATGCAAGAGAAATCCAACCCCAGAAACTAAACACTGCCCTTGTGAACAACAGACAATGGTATGGTGCCAATTTTAAATAGTTTTATTTAAGACATTGCATTTTCCACGTTACAATACAGTGCTTATAAAGTGCATCGTTATTTCCTTTCCCTGTGCACATATTCAAGTATCAAGAATGCCCAGTTATTTACTATATAGCAGCTCAACTTGAAAACTGCCATGGAATTTGCTACACATTTGGGCCCTTCCATATTTTGTGTGGAACAATGCTAAATCTATGCTCAAGGGTGGCTTAATCAACCTCCTCGATGGTGGGCCCAGAAGAGGCACCACCAGAAGGAGGAGCTCCACCACCAGGGAAGCCTCCGGGCATCCCTCCTGGCATGCCACCTGCACTCTGGTATAGCTTGGTAATGATGGGGTTGCAGACTTTTTCCAGCTCTTTCTGCTGATGTTCAAATTCTTCCTTCTCGGCAGTCTGAGGAGAGAAAATGTATTTTATTACCAAAAGTTCAAGTAAAGGAAGCTTCAATTTTAAGTCATCTGGTGAAGACTACACAGAAAGCTACTGTCACATTACCCAAGTCTACATATGGAATTGAGTCACTCAGACATCCAAGGAAGGAAGCTAGTTGCCAACATATCTGAAATTCTGGTGGAAACCGCGAATGTGTTTGGACCATTCATCATTGTGACCCCATGAATCCGTAACCCACCTAAGCTTTTGCTCAAGCCCTACATCCATCCCATCCTCAATTTACTGAAAATTTACAAACCTGATTCTTATCAAGCCAGTTGATGATTTCATTGCACTTGTCAAGAATCTTTTGTTTGTCTTCATCATTGATCTTGCCTTGAAGTTTTTCATCTTCAACAGTTGCTTTCATGTTGAATGCATAGGATTCAAGTGAGTTCTTGGAAGACACCTTGTCCCTCTGCTTCTCATCTTCAGCTTTGTACTTCTCAGCTTCCTGGACCATGCGCTCAATGTCTTCCTTGCTCAGACGACCTGTTGGGAATTAATTTAGGCATGACCTGAAAACTGAACATTATCACCAGTTATGTCTGCAACCTGTCACCCCAACTACATTAGCAATCAAGGGTAATTATCTCTTGGCTAAATTCTCTAGGGGAAGGGGCAGCAGAAACATGCCAACCATTAGGACTCAAGCATGTCTAAGACCAGATGGTAGTTCCACGCTCAAAAACTGCCGAAACTTACCCTTGTCATTAGTGATGGTAATTTTGTTCTCTTTTCCTGTACTCTTATCCACAGCAGAGACATTGAGGATGCCATTGGCATCAATATCAAAAGTAACTTCAATCTGAGGAACGCCACGAGGTGCAGGCGGTATGCCTGTGAGCTCAAACTTGCCGAGCAAGTTGTTATCCTTGGTCATGGCCCGCTCACCTTCGTAAACCTGAGTAAGAACACAAATTACTAAGAAACCACTAGAAAAATGAAAGGTTTCGGCATTAGTTTTAAGATTCATGTAAGTTCAATTAGGGAAGATTGATCGCTCAGACATCCAAGGAAGGAACTAGCCAACACGAAACTTCTGGTGGAAACTACGAATGGTTTTGGAATCCATCATCATAGCGAGGCCAAGTCTCCCCCAATTTTACAGCACCTCAGTTAAGCCAGGCCCAGACCTATCAGAAACATACCTGAATGAGCACACCAGGCTGATTGTCTGAGTAGGTTGTGAAGGTCTGGGTCTGCTTGGTAGGAATGGTGGTATTGCGCTTGATGAGGACAGTCATGACTCCACCAGCAGTTTCGATGCCAAGGGAAAGAGGAGTGACATCCAACAGCAGCAAATCTTGAACATTTTCAGATTTGTCTCCAGAGAGGATAGCTGCCTGGACAGCTAAATTTAAAAAGTACAATAGTTACAAAATAGTTAACAGTACAACTCATTTTTAAACCAAATCTCAAATCGCTCAGACATCCAAGGAAGTTAGGCCATCATTAGCTAAGCTTTTGGTGGAAACTACGAATGCTTAAGAATTACTCATCATAGCGAGTCAGACAGCTTAAATCTCTAAGAGGCTGCCTGTTTTAAGACTGTTCAACTAGATAACAAGATTATTACCTGCACCATAAGCAACAGCCTCATCAGGATTGATGCTCTTATTCAACTCTTTCCCATTGAAGAAATCCTGTAGAAGTTTCTGAATCTTAGGGATACGGGTAGAACCACCCACCAAGACGATATCATGAATCTGGGACTTGTCAAGCTTGGCATCCCGAAGGGCTTTCTCTACAGGGTCCAGGGTGCCACGAAAAAGGTCGGCATTCAGTTCTTCAAATCGGGCACGGGTGATAGAGGTATAGAAGTCGATTCCTTCATAGAGTGAATCAATCTCAATACTGGCCTGGGTGCTGGAAGAGAGAGTGCGCTTAGCACGTTCACAAGCAGTACGAAGGCGACGGACAGCCCTCTTGTTCTCACTGATGTCCTTCTTATGCTTGCGTTTGAACTCTGCAATGAAATGGTTGACCATTCGGTTGTCAAAATCTTCTCCACCCAAGTGGGTGTCCCCAGCTGTAGATTTGACTTCAAAGATTCCATCTTCAATTGTGAGAATTGACACATCAAAAGTGCCACCTCCCAAGTCAAAAATCAGCACATTTCTTTCAGCTCCAACCTGCCATTAAAACAGATTTTATTCTTGTTTATCTGAAGTTCTCATGGGTCAATTCATTTTCAGAAACAATTCAGATAGGCATCACAAATGGCACATTACCTTTTTGTCTAAACCATAAGCAATAGCAGCAGCAGTTGGTTCGTTGATGATTCTAAGTACATTGAGACCAGCAATAGTTCCAGCATCTTTGGTAGCCTGACGCTGAGAGTCATTAAAGTAAGCAGGTACTGTGACCACAGCATTGGTAACAGTCTAGAACAGAAAACAAAATTAAAGCCAAGTTATTGTATTTAATTTATAAAAACATCCACTCCTTCCAAGATCTGTCTACTTGGGCATGCACTCAGGACATTACAGAAATATTCTGGAAAATAAACAAGCCAATTTCTTTTAACTTTAAAACCTTTGTATATTCTTGATAAATCAAAATCCCAAATTATCCACTAGCTGGTACCTGGTGTTGCAATCATAAACTATGTTCTCCCTTAAATGCACCACTCACCTTTCCAAGATAAGCTTCTGCAATTTCCTTCATCTTGGTCAAAACCATAGATGACACTTCTTCTGGATAAAAACTTTTTGTCTCTCCCTTGTATTCTACTTGGACCTTGGGCCTGCCAGCATCATTCACTACCATGAAGGGCCAATGCTTCATATCGGACTGGACAACAGCATCATCAAACCTACGTCCAATCAGGCGTTTGGCATCTGTAAAAGGTATCAAATGCAAATCCGCATCTTGAGTTTCCTCATACATTTTCCCAAAAACTCTAGTTCTGCATTAATCAATACTAATCCCACAGATTCACCAACACAAATTTCTAAGTAATGAATAAATTCAACATCTATATGGCAAAAATTCATCCAAGTTTTCCTTATACCCATAATCTCAAATTTTTAGCCTAAAAGTCAAGCTTGTACAACTCTTGGCCCTCGTGCAGCCCATGATGACTATGAATGTAGCCCAACACAAATTTTTAAGCTTAACTAAATTATAGAAATTACTATGCGACTTCTTTTTAAGCTCCTCAGCTATCATTAGTGTATTTTGTGTGGCCCAAAACAATTATTCCAATGTGTCCCAGGGAAGCCAAGTTTGGACACCCCTGGTCCCTGCAGTTATCAAATATTACTTATCTATTCGTTAAAGTTTTTAAAATGATTTACAATCCATCCTTACAGCTCTGCCTCACATTTAGACTTGAGAAATTACTCAAATTACATGCTTCCTAGGATAGTTTAATTCATACCCATAATTTAATTAAAATTAGCAGCTTACCAAAAACAGTGTTGGTGGGGTTCATTGCAACTTGATTCTTTGCGGCATCGCCAATCAATCGTTCAGTGTCAGTAAAGGCGACATAACTTGGAGTGGTTCGGTTTCCTTGATCGTTCGCAATTATTTCCACTTTTCCGTGCTGGAAGACACCCACACAAGAGTAGGTGGTGCCAAGATCAATGCCAACTGCAGGTCCCTTAGACATGATTGCTGGGGGAGGAAAATCTATAGTTTAGAAGTCTATTAAGCACTTTAAAAAGTTTTCTTTTTTAAAACGTAGAGTCAAGCTTCAGGTTATGACCATGTGCTGCCCTTGCTGGCAGGTAACCACGTGAGTGAGAAGTGTGGTAACACTGCTGCAATCGAGGTTGCCAAGCCAACTGCAGAGCCCGCCCCTGCCTGAAGGGAAGCACTTGCTAGGAGAGTGTGCGACATTGAAACCACGTGGGCTCAAGCCGGGACCAGACCTTATACCCCTCCCCCACAACCCAGTAGTCCAGGGGTCAGCACGGCCATGGTGAAGTGTGCTCAGAAGCCTCAGCCCCATCTTGGGTGCAGGCCAACGATGGCTTCCTCCCTTTTTAAGAACCTAAAAAGCACAAAGAGCCAGCGAATAGGCAGGGTTCGTCAAGTGCTGGCTCCACTTCCTGTAACGCGAAGACTGACGCTGCACCCCACCACTCCTTGCAAGGGTGTCAGCGACTGCCTCCCTGGCGGCCACCCGGCTGCACTCCACTGGCCCGCTTCTCCACCAAACTGAAGAACACAGGGCGCTGCCTCCCTCCCGGAACAAAGCTCCCCAGCTGGGCCTAAGTCGCACTACACGCTGCCTAGGTAGTCAGCTCAAATCCCTCGGGTACCTCACACACGGCCGGGTGCCGAACCTTCCGATTCCCGCACACTGCCCGCTCGGACCCCTCCGGCCCCTCGCACACTGCCCGATCGGAAGCCTCCGGCCCCCCGCACACTGCCCGCTCGGACCCCTCCGGCCCCCCGCACACTGCCTGATCGGAAGCCTCCGGTCCCCAGCACACTGAACACTCGGAACCCTCCGGCCCCCCGCACACTGCCTAGACGGAAGCCTCCGGTCCCCCGCACACTGCCCGCTCGGACCCCTCCGGCCCCCCGCACAGTCTGGTCGGAAGCCTCCGGTCCCCGGCACACTGCCTATGGTGGCTAGTCGGCACCCTCGGGACGGCAGCGACCCAGTTCAGCGAGGCGTTGAGATCACTAGCTTCTCCGACCAATTATTCAAGGACAGAGGCCTTACCTTCAGCGTAGGCGCAGATTACAAAGAAAAAATACACCGACAGCTTCTCTCCGCATTCAATGAGAGCGGTTTCCGCCCACCACCCTATCTTTTATAGCCTGCCTCAGAACCTTCCAGAAGGGACACACCCTC
>PVJL010014051.1:0-29618 GCA_004026885.1 Lyroderma lyra | reverse complement strand
AAAAAAAAAAAAAAAAAAAAAAAAAAAAAAAAAAAAAAAAAAAAAAAAAAAAAAAAAAAAAAAAAAAAAAAAAAAAAAAAAAAAAAAAAAAAAAAAAAAAAAAAAAAAAAAAAAAAAAAAAAAAAAAAAAAAAAAAAAAAAAAAAAAAAAAAAAAAAAAAAAAAAAAAAAAAAACCAAAGTCAGCAGAAGAAAAGAAATAATAAAATTAAAGCAGAGCTAAAAAATTAAAGAACAGAAGAACAATAGAAAAAATTAATATTACAAAGAGCTGATTCTTTGAGAAAGTCAACAAAATTGACAAACCCCTGGCTAGACACATCAAAGGACAAAATAAAGGACACAAATATTCAAAATTACAAATGGAAGGGGAGAAATTACCACTGATACCAGAGAAATACAAAGAATTATAAGAAAATATTATGAAGGGCTTTATGCCACTAAATTTAACAACCTAGAAGAAATGGACAAGTTCATGGAAACTTGTAACCTACCTAGACTAAATGAAGAAGACCTAGATAATCTAAATAGACCAGTCAATAGCAAAGAAATTGAAATGACTATCCATATAATCTCCCTAGAGGCAAAAGCCCTGGACCAGATGGTCTCACCAATGAGTTCTATCAGGCATTCAAAGAAGAATTAACACCTATGCTCCTTAGCCTCTTCCAAACAATTGAAGAGGAAGCAATACTTCCTAACTCCTTCTATGACACCAACATTACTCTAATACCAAAGCCAGGTAAAGATAACACCAAAAAAGAAAACTATAGACCAATATTTCTGATGAACAAAGATGCAAAAATCCTAAACAAAATATTAGCTAATAGAAGACAATAATGCATCAAAAAGATTATACATCATGATCAAATAACATTAATCCCAGAAGCACAAGGATGGTTCAGTATACAAATATCAATCAATGTAATACACGACCTAAACAAAATAAAAGATAAAGACCATATGGTCATATCAATTGCTGCAGAAATGATGCATATGACATCCATTTATGGTCAAAACACTGAATAAAATAGATATAGAAGGAAATCATCTCAATATAATAAAGACCATATATGACAAACCTTCAGCTAACATCATACTGAATCGGGAAAAACAGAAGCCTATTCCCCTAAAATCAGGAATAAGACAGGGATGCCCCCTGTCACCACTGCTATTCAATATACCTCTGGAAGTTCTAGCCATAGCAATCAGGCAGAGAAAAGAATAAAAAGTATCCAAATTGGGAAAGAAGAGGTCAAACTGTCACTATTTGCAGATGACATGATTCTTTATATAGAAAATTCCAAAGATTCCACCATGAAACTATTAGACACAATAAATGAATACAGTAAAGTCACAGGATACAAAGTCAATGTATAAAAACAGCATTCCTATATACAAACAATGAATCTTCAGAAAAAAAATGAGGGAGTCAATTTCTTTTGCTATCATAATAAAAAGAATGAAACACCTGGAAATTAACTTAACAAAAACATGACAGACTTATACATAAAAAACTATAAGACACTTTTCAAAGAAATTGAAGCAGACACAAAGAAATGGAAAGATATTCCCTGTTCATGGATAGGAAGACTTAATATTGTTAAAATGGCCTTTTTGACCAAAGCAATCTACAGATTCAATGCAATGCCTATCAAAATCCCACAATTATATTTTTGCCAAATAGATAAATGAATTATCAGATTTATATGGAACCTTAAAAGATCTAGAATTGTCAAAGCAATACTACATCAAAAGAATAAGGCTGGTGGTATTGCACTCCCTAACTTCAATTTATATTACAAAGCATCAATAATCAAAACAGACCAACAGAACAAAACATAAAACCCATAAATACATCCACAAATGAATGGACAAATAATTTTTGATAAAGGAGCGAAAAATATACAATGGGGAAAAGACAGTCTCTTTAGTAGGTGGTGCTGGGAAAACTGGAAAAACATATACAAAAGAATGAACCTGAGCTGTAAACTCTCTCCATATACAAAAATTAACTCAAAATGGATTAAAGACCTTCATATCAGACCCAACAATAAACTGTATAGAAGAAAACATTGGTACTAAACTTATAGAGCCAGGACTCAAGGAACACTTCATGAACCTGACCTCAAAGGCAAGGGAAGTAAAAGCAAAAATAAATGAATGGGTCTATATCAAACTAAAAAGCTTCTGCACAGGAAAATAAAGCACCAGCAGAGCAAAGAGACAGCCAACTTAATGGGAGAAAGTATTTGCAAGCCATGCATCAGATAAGGGTCTAATATCTAAAATATATAAAGAACTAATATGACTTACCAACAAAAAAACAAACAATCCAATTAAGAAGTGGGCAGAGAAACTAAACAGACACTTCTCCCATGAAGAAATACAAATGGCCAGCAGACATATGAAAAAATGCTCATCCTCATTAGCTATCAGGGAAATGCAAATCAAAACCACAATGAGATACCACCTCACACCTGTGAGAATGGCTATTACCAACAAGACAAGGAATAACAAGTGCTGGAGAGGACGTGGAGGAAAAGGAACACTGGTACACTGCTGGTGGGAGTGCAAACTGGTATAACCACTGTGGAAGACAGTGTGGAGGTTCCTCAGAAAATTAGGAATGGAGCTACCATATCACCCAGCAATGCCCCTTCTGGGAATCTACCCAGAATCTTGAAAACCTTTGTCCGCAAAGACTTATGTACCCCAATGTTTATTGCAGCGCTGTTCACAGTGGCCAAGACATAGAAACAACCAAAGTGCCCTGTGATAGATGACTGAATAAAGAAACTGTGGTACATATACACAATGGAATATTACTCAACTATAAGAAAAGATAAAAACTGCCATTTGCAACAAAATGGATGGACCTAGAGATCATCATGCTGAGCGAAATAAGCCAGATAGAAAAAAAAATGAAAACTGTATGACTCCACTCATACGTGGAATATAAAACTGAAAGCAACAAACAAAAACCAAACAAACAAAAAACCCATGGACACAATCAATAGTTTAATGTTTATTTGAGGACAAGTGGAGAGGGGATGGGAGAAGGGGAAGGGAGTGGGAGAGGAGGGATAGGGAGCTACTATATGGTGATGGAAAGACAAGTCACACTTGGTGGTGAAAATATATATACAAGTTGACAGTGCACCTGGAACCTATGTAATTCTTGCTAACCAATGTCACCCCAATAAATCTAACAATAAAATAATAAAATAAAATAAAATACATCTTCTATAGATTGCATTTTGTGTTTACATTCTAGATTTAGTTGTCCTCCATCACTATATACTTGACCCCCTTTTACCTGTTCTACCTCCTCCTCTCCCCGTTACCCATCTGGTAACCATTAATCTGTTGTCTGAGTTTGTGAGTTTTTGCTTCTTTGTTTGTCATGTTTGTTTGCTGCTTTTGATTTTATATCCCATAAATGAGTAAAGTCATATGGTTCTCAACTTTTTGCATCTGATTTATTTTGCTCAGTATTATAATCTCAAGATTCATCCATGTTGTCATAAATGGAAGTATTTCATCTTTTCTTATGGCCAAATAATATTTTATTGAATATGTGTACCACATATTATTTATCTAAGCATTTATCAAATAACATTTTGATTGTTCCATATCTTGGCCACAAGAATAATGCTGCAATGAACAAAGGAGTACATGTATCTTTACAGATAAATGTTTTCAGATGTTTGGGGTAGATACTCAGAAGAAAAATTGCTGGGTTCTATGGTAATTTCATTCTTAATTTTTCGAGGAAGCTCTATATTGTTTTCCATAGTAACTGAAAAAATTTACATTTCTAATAGTAGCGTAGGAGGATTCCTTTTTCTCTACAACCTCTCCAGCACTTGTTATTACTTGTCTTGTTGATAATAGCCATTCTCACAGGTGTGAGATTGTATCTCCTTGTGGTTTTGATTTGCATTTCCCTAATAGCTAGTAAAGTTGAGCATTTTTCATATATCTGCTGGCCCCTTGTATGTCTTATTTGAAGAAGTATTTGTTCAGGTCCTCTGCCAATTTTTTAATTGGATTGTTTTTTGTTTGTTTGTTTGACATTTATGAGTTCTTTATATATTTTGGACTTATCTGAGGTGTTATTTACAAATATTATCTCTCATTCTTTTCATTGCCTCATTGTTTTCTGATGGTTTCTTTTGCTGTGTAAATTTTTTTTCATTTTTAGATTATTAATTACTAGAATATTGAAATACAACTGATTTTTCTATGTTGATCTTGTATCCTGAAACTATTGAACTTCTTTACTAGAGATACTTTTAATATCATAAGCATAGTGGAGAGCCAACTTTAACACATTTAGAATGATTTCTTAGTACTGAAGTATTAGGTTGCAAAAAAGGATGCAGGGTATGCTTGATACACACTTGAACAAGTTGAATAATAAAAGAAGCCAAGACAGGATCCTTGCATCCTGAAACCTGCAAGATCTAAGGCAGTCCTTGAAGGAGACCAGGCCCTGAACTGCTAGTAGAGAAAGTTTTTCAAGCTCCTTAGTGAAAAAAGATCAGTAAGAACAGAAACACTTTAGAAGCTGACAGACTCACTAAGATATTTAGGCCAAATTTAGAATTGAGATACTGGTGTGGAGGAGAGAGAACTAATTAATTCCAGGGTCAAGAAAATTCCACAATTATAAAAGGTAAAGAAAGGCCTGACTACATTAGTTAATAAATTGATACAAACTTAGTGATTATTGACCAAAAACATACATATTTTATGATAATTATAAGATGAAATACTTTAAAGTATTTTTTAATATGGTGTAGAAAGACACAATTCAACAGAAGGTACTATAATAAATGTTTTGTAAACTTACTGTTCTCTAATCTGAATGACTATTCCACTTATCAGTTCCTTCCTAAAATATCAGGCATTTAGGGATATACTTTCTTATGCTATACTCGATTCATTAGTCTTTAAATATTTAATAGAAGAAACATTGTTTCAAAAAATTATAATTCAGAAGCTCCACACTTAAAATATGTAAAGAAAGATTATATTCAAAAGTAACTAAAACTTTTTACTGTGCATATAAATTCCCTGTAAAATGGATTACATTACATTTAATGGATATAAATTTTACTGTAGTAAAGACACTGTTTTTACTTATTGAAATGGATGTATTCATATATTATTTCCATAATAAAAATAAATATTAAAAAGTATTACAATATAGTGTGATAAGTATTATCAAATGAATGGATAGAAAGGGTTATAGAAAACCAAAAAACAATGGCATTCACCCCAGCCTTGAAGTTCTTGCAGAGTGATAAACTGTGCCTTCTTTCAGTAATCCGTGGTCACTTCTGCAGATATATCCTCTTACTATCATTTCTTTGAGAAACTATTTTATTTCTTTCAATAATTGGTTTAAAGTTGGCTACCAAATGGAAGGGGTGTGAGTGGCCACAGCCCTCTGATTATCTTCTAGAGCCCCACCCACCTTCATCCTAATCCCCTCTTTCACTCCTACTCAGTGAAATTCTGGAGTTGTCTGGAGTTAACTTCATATAACCAGGAAATTGTAAGTAATTAAGTCTAGAACAGAGAGAATGTAGATGCAGCTATTAAGACACATGATTTAGTGGCTAAGTAGGAATCCGATGGAAATGGGCCTACAAATTATATTAAGACACTGAACATCTATTGAAAACAAAAGGTAAGATTTTGAATGGTTCAATCAGTGAAATGGCATGATTATTTGTGTTGTGAAAAGATATTCAGGATATAGTAAATCCATTTAAAAGATTGTGGTAATAAGAGATTTATGGTAAATAATTTGAGTTATTCATTTTTCAATGGGAGAACAAAGGGTATTTTCAATAAGAATTATAAATCAATTGTGGTAGAAAACATTGGTATGAGTAAAAAGGGTCATTTAATTCTCTATGGGATCCAAGACTAAGATAATTTCGTCCCTAGGCACACAGTGATAGTGTGGTCTGGGAGACCGTAAATATTAGTTGTCTGGAATTACACAAATCATTAATAAGAAGTTAATATCATTATGCCTTTCAAGAGTTTTAACATTATTTTATATTTTATGCAGATTTGCTATTTAATCCAATACTTTTAATACTTCTAAATTTATTGGAGATTGTAGAGATTTCTGATTTTTATTCTAAGAAATTATTACTTACCTCAATGAGCAGTCATATCTTATCGACTACATTAAATTCTAATCAAAGAACCTGGAGAGTAGAATTAAATATCAATATGGTGTTTTAAATGATAGATACTATCTTCATAAGCAGTGAGTACAGTTACTGGATTCTATACTTTAAAAATGTAAAGATATAATACATTTAAAAATTTCCAAATGACTTCCAAGAAAGAACATAAATATTGAAACAATACTTTTACCAACAATTCTGCTTCTTTCTTTAATGTGAATAGAATCAGAAGGAAATACACTAAAATTAATATTTTATTTTTAATTTACCATTGCAGAAGTTACTTACAATGTATCTTTAAGCACCTCTTTGATTCCCCTGGCAAAATTGTAATTGTAACAGTTTGCTAAGATAGATATTTCAGAAAAACCTTTAGTCATATATAAATTGAATTCATTGATTTTATGGAAATCATTTATCAAAGGCAATTGTAGCATTAGTTTTTACAACATCTCTAAATAACTCCTTTTTATCATCAGATGAGTATACAGTTATGTATAGACATAGATACAGTTATTGATGTGGATATAAACTGTTATCAGTCAGAGTTTGTTCATATTTAAAGTGTTGGAGAAATCACTGAATATTTCCAAATGCACTAGGTGTCTTAACAGAAATGGACAACAACAAAAATTTAGGTGTGCTTAGAGAATTCTCAGAAGGACTTGGAGAGCAAGGGTCAAAAAATAGTCCTTTCAAGAGATTAGGAGGCTGCAGAGGATACACGAAACTGGTTTCAATCCCCTTTTTGCAACAACAAAATGGGCGATTCTCTCATATATGTGCTTGGGAGTTCACACACCAGAAGAGGTTAATGACTTCTCCTCGTCAGTCTCCACATCTTATGTTAGTGCCTCTCATTATAAAATCTAACCCAGAATCCTGAGAAGTGCATTTCCAAGGTTTTTCCCATGCAAGGTAAGGAAGAATGATGATGATTTGATGATTCATAATATGACACAAAAATATAGAAAGATATAATATAGCTATAGATCTAGATATAGAAAAAATTAAATTACAAAAGTTTATGTATTTGAAAGATATTACAGACATAATTTTATTTATTCTGCCCAACAATAAAGAATTCCTAAATCCACATGTATTTATTAAACAACTACTAGGTATTACTCTTAGGAGAATTGCCCAAATAATGTGCAATTAAATAATTACAATAGTGTGCAAAAATAAGATTAGAGAAAGAACTGAGATGCTTTTTTATCTGTTTACTAAAAGGAAAAATAAAAACAACATACTCAGGTAATAACAAAAATAACTATATCATGCTGTCTATTTTACTTTGGTAATGGTATTTAGTATCTTTTTTAAAATTTGCTTGCTGTAATATATTTCTAGGATAATTTTTTCATGCTTTTTAATTTAAAATAATTTTACCATGATTTAGTAAAATTAAAGTCATATTTACTTGACACATTTTCTGTTACTACAGTCTTTAAAACCATCCTTTTAAAGCAGCGTTATATCTCATTGAGATAAATTATAAATTTTTTTCTGTTATTGTTCAACATTTAGGTTCTTTTGTCATTCTTACAGAATAACAAATTTTAGGCATATAATATTTTTGTTGCTTAGATATGTGTTAGAACTCCCTAGAAATGGAAAACACAGCCATTTTAATTGCTTTTACTATACATGGCATTATTTTAATTTATAGTTACTCTATTACTATGTTATCTGACATTTACATTATGTAATTTAATTTTATCTTTATTTATAATTAACATGATATTCTGACATGATAGTTTGCCTTTTATTATATGCCTTATATTTTGATATCGCATATGGATTTACTCTAATATTCTCTCTCTACATATATATTTTATGGTTTCTGTCCGATTTCAAGGATCTTGAGGTTAGAATTCCTACCTTGTTCATTTTTTAAATCACACACAGTGACTAAACCACAAATATGTAGTTAATATACATTAAATGCATTTAAATTATATAACCATAAAATCTGAAAAGCTAAAAAGAAAATTCAGATTATTAGGATGAAAAAATATGTCAAGGAACTCTTTCCAGATCATCATGTATTCACATTATATTTTTGAATTTATTCTTCTAGGTACTTAATGGTTTAGTTTATAATATATTTATTTCCATTTTTATTGCATTAGGAATCAGAAAAAGAATTTGTAGACTCAAATCTACTATAATGAATAAGCATCTTGAAAAGTTAAAAAATTTGTTTTAGGTAAATTAGATTTAGTTGTCATAAAGTACAGAAAGCTTGTACATAGCTCCCCCATAATCAGATTGAAGTGCTTCTAGGAAAACTCTGAAGGGCCATGCTTCTAACTTTTAGGAGATTTGTTCAGGTTTATAGCATAAAAGAATATATAATTTGCTTTGCAATGACTATTAGTGACTCTGCCAATCAGATATGAAGGCTGAGATACAAAATATGACTACTTTTGCCTTGAAAGTTAATCAATATGCCTTTGATCTCTTCTGCTATGGGAAGGCACTACATTTTAAATCTTCTCTGATAACCTTATAAACATTGAACATTTACCACAGAAAATAAACAAACTTTCTCTTACATAAAAATTGCAACCCTTTTCCTCCTGAGTTATCTATGATTTCTTTGTTACTTTTCAGAGATAACAAAATTTGTTCACTCATTGCTTATACAATCTGATAATCTTACCATGTTTATTTTAATAGTAGGAAACTGTCCTACAGTCCATGTGAAACCAAATCCTGTATTCATTCCATTCCATTCTATGTCTTCTTATGGGTGAAGAGAAGTTTTAACTTTAAGATCATCACTTTCTGTGGCTACCTGGTCTTGAAGGGTATCAGTATCTTAGAACTACATAGCAGACCTTGGAGGCTCTTCTGTTTCTTTAGAGGAAATCTCAAAGACATGAACATTTCTGGGGTAATTATTGAAACTCAAGCAAGAAGTTGTTGAACCATTTTTACAATGCTAAGATGAAGTCCAGAAATTAGAGCAAGCATAATTGAGGACCCAGATAGCCCAGGAGGTAATTTCCCAGACTGAAAAAAATAGAAAGAATAGAGTAGAAGAGTGTAAAATAGTTACACACACACACACACACACACACACACACACACACACACAAATACAGAAAAAGTGAAATACAAATAACTGGTTATTTCAGTAATGAAGTCTGTACCTATACTCAGTTTACTATAGCTTTAGTCTTTTGCATAGTTTGACTGCCATCAGCATCACATGGTTGGAAAGAGACATAACACCTTCTTCTAAACATATAAAAAGGAAAACAATATTTTAATTATAATTCTTATAAACAGTTTCAAACAGAACAGATGTTTGTTCATCCAAATTCAAGCAGAAGATATTTATGAGTAAAGTAGTATATACCTCTTCTTCCTTATTCTCTGGAATAGTCTGTTGGAATTTAATTTATTGACCACTATGCTTCATCTGATTATAAAAAGCAATCACTTCATTTAGGCCTTATTTTTATCTTCTCTATGTGAATGTCCTCTTGAGCCACAGTGTCATATTCTATTCATTTTCCTGGAAAAATATGAAGTTTAGGTAAAAATGTTATGTAAATTAGTGCAATTATCATGAGAGAATGAGGAATGGAAGAAATATCAGAAGAATATAAGTTTTATAAAGAACCAAATACTTGCTATTACTTTCCTAAGGTTATGGTCATTTTCCCATGGAGAAAATCAAGAAAAAGTAGGAAATATCAAAGCCCAACATTTTTTAGTCCCGTATTTATTAGGTGACTTCTGTATTTTGTTTAGATATTGTAAAATCTTACAACCTCACATTTGTAGCATGGGTAAAATATATATGTTTAAAGGTAGGCATGTATAGTTTGGGTATTTGCATACATCAGTACATGACTATGCAGGAAATGGTAAAGATTAAAGAGAATTTTTTAATGTTTTCATATATTTTAGAATATATTCCCACCTTTTGATGTTTTGCATGATAGAATAAATATTGCAATGGTTTCAATAACATTCTACAGTCATATTATTAATTATTATAATTCCATACTGTAATTGGAGAAAGAGGTTGTCCAATACTTAACAGGTTACACATCCCATTACCAAAAAAAATCCAATCTGAAAAACTACTTATTAGAATCAGTTTAAGAATTGAATCCTAATTGAGTTGAGGCTGATGCTATGCTAGTCAATAAATCATGAATTCAACAGATTATTGAGAAATGATATTTATTGACATTGAAAGGGCAAATCAAACCAAGTCTTTTGTGTATAAATAATTGAGAATTATCTGAGTCATGAAATATCAAATGACAAATCAAATATTAAGAAAGCTTCGGTGGAATTATATTCTAATTATGAAATAATTCAAAACTTCTTTTAAAAGGCAAGCATCCTTATTATTGTCAGAAGATTATCCTTGAACTATGTTGATAGGTAGTTCTCCAAGGGCTCCTCACACTTCTGCACACCTTCCAAACAGAGATAGTGCCTCCTTTGGGGCAAAGTTTAGATTTATTTGCTGTTCAAGATAATGAAGACAATGCCATCCTTTGAGCCAAAGATGGAGCAGATTTTCTAGCAGTTCCTTTGAAAATAATGGGGTTTTCCTAAGCTCAGGGTTCCTCACCTATAACGCCGCCCCACTGTACATGAAGAATGCACCTGAGCCTCACTTTCATGGGATTTGGGAGGCTAGGAGAACAAACACAAGCATAATGCTCAAAATGTTTGCTGTGCCAGGAGTAATAAAGGCCTTTATTTCTGACCCAGGAATCTTGTGACATCTGCCAATTTGTAACATGCAAGCAGGGTAAAATTTCAGACCCTTCACAATCATTAACAATGGGCTAAATTTAATCCTGTGATTGTGGAGATAGACTTCTGACTTTAAGAGACTATATTTTGAGTAGGCTGACCAGACCTGCCATTTTAAACAGGACAGAAAACAATGGTCCTGTCCCATTTCAAATAGTATGTATGGTCAGCCTAGCCTCACTAGGGTAAATTCAAGGTGTCAGTAGGATGACCAGATGTACCATTTGAAATGGGGACAGAAAACAGCAGTACCCATTGTTTTCTGTCCCATTTAAAATGATATGTCTGGTGAACCTAATTTTGAAAATTGCCCCATGATGCTTATTTACACATTCTTTACACAAACACATATGTATATTCAGTATAATAATTCAATAATAGATAATAAATAGTCTCAGCTGGTAGGCTGGTCTGCCTTGCCACAGTACCTACCTAATGTCCACAGCTTTACCTGGTACCTCGTAAACAGCAGGTCCTCAATCTGTAAATAAATAAATGCACCTAATATATATATCTTCACTTTAAGTTTTCATGATGTTTCTATAAGCATGCTGTTTCTAACATGTATGCTTCTGTGGATATTCATGTTCCTATAAACATGTGTCTAGTTTCTAGGGATCACATTAACATATTAAATTTCTGTTCATATTATAAAAAATATGATTAACACAGAGATGTCCATTTATTTAGAACAATTTGAATCTAGTCCTGTACAGCCATATATATGTGTGTTGACAATAGTGTTTTGTTCTCTTTACAGTAGAAATGAAAACCACTCTAGAAAATCTCAAAAAGGTCAATGTCAGCTTGTTAGTCTGGGCTTCACAGGGCCAAAGCCTGTCAACCTGACACTGATTCTGCAGCAGTAGAACGTTACAAATAAAGCCATTAATGTTAGCGTGTTTTCACACCCATTTTACAAGTATTTTAGTCCCAGAAAGTATTTTGGGATCTTATCAGGATAAGATCAAGCAGTCTGTAAGTCTGTTTATGGATGCTTTCTATTGACTTATGGACTACATGTTTTCTTCATATTCACCTTTTTCATGGTAAAATGGTTGTAAGAAGGAAAAACTAATTTGTGTTTATATAACACTAACTTAGAAAATATAGCATTTTTTACCTTTAATTTTTTTATTGAGATATAATTGACATATAACATTTTAATTTCAGGTATACAACATAATGATTTAGTATGTATATGTATATATATATAGTGCAATTACAGAATGGTGACTATAATTAATAATATTGTATTGCATATTTGGAATTTGCTAATAAAAATGCCTTTATTGCTGATTGATATTAAGCTTTTCTTAAAGCTAGATAAATTCAGATTTATATTAAAATATTTGTATAGGAGAGAGTAAAAACATTTGAATTAATGATGAAAATATTTTTGCAAGACTTTTTATTTAAAAAATTAAACTCTGCTAATTGTTAAATAAGTTTTAAGAACTCAAATATTAATAACAATAAACATTAACCTCTTATTTCCAATATCCCACTGTTAACAGTTTCTTATATATCCTACATTCCAAAAAAGTATTACACATGTCTATATGCCTTAACTGTAATAATTGCTGCAGCCTGGAATAGAAATGCTCTTGCAGAGTATGCATGCCCAGCTTACCACATGACCCTCAAAACTGATTACTCAGATCCTGAAAGGATTGTAAAATTTTATGTGCATATTACAAATAGAAATATAAGAGACAGCTCTCATATAATACAAACTATTCCACACACCCCCTAATTTTCCCTCTGGCTCTTAATATTTGTATCTTGGATGTATTTACTGACTGCATATGAATTCTTTGTATGAATGTATTATAACCTATCTAGCAAGTCTGATAACGTTGTCAATTTCAGTGGTTTTTTTTTTTGCTGTTTGGTGCTTTTAAAAAATAATACCACATGATTTCTCTATCTGTACTATTATGAATGTATATTTACATATACATTCTTCTTTCTCTCTCTCATTTGCACACACACATTCAAATATTCAATTAACTCTCTATTATATGACCTTATTTCCACTTTTGGTAAAGAATCTGAACTCTAACTTCGACATGTGGGGCTTTAAAATATGCAATAAAAACAAAAATTTATATTACATAGCTATCTAAATGTACTTGGCAACCATAAAATAATCTATGCTACTTTAAGTAATTGATTACTGTGCACTTTATTTTAACTTTGTGTGCTCTGCAGTAAAGCTCACCCTATTCTGAGTTTATTTTCCAAAATCATTAGCTGCTCTTAATAGTGTCATTCACATTACTGATAAAACAGTCCACTATGCTTTTTCTTTTAATTAGATAAGCAAAATTTTGGCATTGTAATTCTCTGAAAATGTTCTTAATTAAAGGGTAATATTGTACAAAAGTAAACAAAATTAGCTACATAGTATAGTAAGTAATAATGTACATTTTATGGTATGTATGTTAAACTATAGTTACTTTAAAAATAAAAGATAAAAGATTTAAATAGGATGTTTCAGTGTAGTTCTTATACTTTATTTTAAACATGTCAACCATTATCTTTTCATACATATTTTAAAAATGTTACATGCCACAATATATTTAAGTCTGCTTATATAAATAATTATGTCTAAATCATTGTGCTAGTGTAAATATAGTAAAAATAAAAGTATTCTAAAATTATCATATTAATCAGGTATTACTAAATATTACATCATATTATTTATTAGTATGACCATTTTCATTAAAATTGTTATACCGTCTTATAGGTGAGAAAAAAATGGCAAATACATGTGTGTATTGTGTCACACAGTTAAGAGTGTCAAAGCTATTTTAATTAGAAAGTCTCATCTACTATGTATATGTATATATACATGTATATATATATATATATATACATGTATATATATATGTATAGTGTATATGTATATTTCATATACACTAATGAAATAAACTTCATATCTTGTCTCCTTTTGTATTATTAATTTTTTACTTTTGGGTTTTTATACACCAAATTTACTTAACCATGCAAATATAGTTTTAATATCTTATAATCTTTTTTGAGATAATAATAGTCCTTGTTAAAATTTTCTGGTCTTAATTAATGTTAATGTCATTAATTATATTATCCCTCAGGTAGTATTAGAACTTGAGATGTTTATTTTTGTAAGTAAGTATTCTTGCTCACTCTTTCCTGTATTTTTTAAGTCAAAGCAAACTTTAGCTCCACTTGATAACACACTGAATCCCAGAAAACTGGACTACAATTTTTAGATGAGAGTGAGTGAGAAAAAAAATCCAGAGAACAAAAAGTATTCAATTCCCCCCTTGTCCCTTGTGTAACTGGGTAGTTAAAGAATCTATACTGGTTAATATTTAGAAGTAGTGTGTTTGTGAATATATTTTCAAATATGAAACTCTAGCAATAAAAGGTAGAGAATATAACTATTATGAATAGAATGAATTTTACCATTTTTCCTTTTTAAGGAAAATTACAAGATCATCTCATTATATAGCAAACAAGAAAGAAGGTACATACAATAAATAATTGGTAATATCTAAATTTACCATATCATTAATGATAGGTTTTTTCTGAATATCATTTGCTTTTGCAATAATGGAAGTATCATCTGCTTTATTCTAAGTTCTACAGAAGTAGTTAATTTTTTTTATTTTTTATCTTTTCATTACAGTTAACATACAATATTATATTAGCTTTAGTATACAATATGGTGATTGTATATATATATATATATATATATATATATATATATATATATATATATATATATATAACTTACAAGGTGATCACACCAATAAAATTAGTACCCATCTGACACCATACAAAGTTGTTACAACATAATTGACTATATTTCCTATGCTGTCTTTTACATCTCCATGACTATTTTGTAACTACCGTTTTGTATTTATTAATCCCTCTACCTTTTTTATTCATCTCTCAAACTGTCCTACCACCTGGCAACCATCAAAATTTTCTCTGAAGCTGAGTTTCTTTCCATTTTATTTGTTTGTTTTCTTTGTTCTTTAGATTTCACATGTAAGTATGGCATTTGCCTTTCTCTGTTTAACTTAACTCCACTCAACACAATCCCCTCTGGGTCCATACATCGTTGTTGCAGATAGCAATGTTTTATTTCTTTTTTATGGCTGTGTAATATTTCATTGTGTATATGCGCCACCTCTTCTTTGTTCATTCATCCATTCAGGAACACCCAGATTGACTCTATAACTTGGCATTGCAAATAATGCTGCAATGAACATATGGATGCACATGAACCCTCAAAGTACAATTTTGGTTTTTTTAGATAAATACCAAGAAGTGGGATTACTGGGTTTTTCTTTGTCTCTTGTTATAGCCTTTGTTTTAAAGTTGATTTTGTCTGGCATAAGTATTGCAAACCCAAATGATTCTGTTTGTTTGTTTGTTTGTTTGTTTGTTTTTGTTTTGTTCCTGTTCTTACGATATAAATTTTCTCATCCCTTTACTTTTAGTCTATGTGTGTCTTTTGAAGAAAAGTGAGTCTCTTGTAGGCAGAATAAGTGAGGGTCTTGTTTTCTTATTCATTCAGCCACCCTATGTCTTCATTTTAATTTTTTTAATTTATTGTTTTATTTTTAAAGGATTTTTATTAAAAGCTAATGTATAATATTGTATTAGTTTCAGGTATACACCATAGTTACTAAACATTTATATACCAAAAAAAAATGATCACCATGATAAGTTAAGCAGCTATCTGACAAAGTATCATGCTATCACAGTATTAATAACTATATTCCCTATGCTGTACATTACGTCCCCATGACTTATTTGTTTTTATACATGGAAATTTGAACTTGTCATTCCACTTCACATTTTCCCCTTTTTTATAATTTTTAAATTACAGTACACATTTAATATTATTTTATATTAATTTCAGGTGTAGACTTTTATATAATTTAAGATGTGATTCCCTTGACTAGTCTATTAGCCACTTGTCACTATACATAATTATTATATTGTTGATTATATTCTCTGTGCTGTACTTTACATCCCCATGACTATTTTGTAACTACCAATTTTGTACTTCCTAATCCCTTCATCTTTTTCAACCTGCCTCCATTCATAACCGCGATAAATCTAGTACCCATTTGGCAATATACATAGTTATACAATATTATTGACGATATTCCTTATGCTGTACTCTACATCCCCATGACTACTGTGTAACAATCAATTTGTGCTTCTTAATCCCTTCCCCTTTTTCATCCCCCACCAACCTCCCTCTCATGTGGCAACCATCAAATGTTCTTTGTATCTCTAAATTTGTTTTTGTTTTGTTTATTTTGTTCTTTAGATTACACATTAAACATTGCATGTGTCTTTCTCTGTCTAACATACTCCACTTAGACCCTCCAAGATCTATCCATGCTGCTGTAGATGGCAAGAACCTAATCCCTTCCATGGTCAAGCAGTATTCTGTTGTATATATGCACCACCTCCTCCTTATCCATTCATCCATTGACAGACACCCAGGCTGTCTCTACATCTTGGCCACTGTAAACAATACTGCAATAAACATGTGAATGCACGTTCCTTTGAATTAACATTTTTAATTTCTTCAGATAAAAACCCAGAAGTGACATTACTGGGCCTTCTCTTGTTACAACCTTTGTTTCTTTTTTTTTTTTTTTCTGTTAATTTCTTTCTTTTTTTTTTTTTTTATTAGGGTGACATCTGTTAGCAAGGATTACATAGGTTTCAGGCATACAATTCTACAGTGCATTGTCAATTTGATGTATAATAAGTTTGTTTCAAAGTCTATTTTGTCTGGTGTTAAGTATTGCTACCCCAGCTTTTTTTTCCCCCTCACTTGTATGTGGAGGCAAAATTGTTTCTAGATAGTCAATAAGAAAATCATATTTTCTTATGAGCATGATTTGACATATTTTTATTTTGTTAATTCCATTATTCTTCTCTTTGAAATAACTGAGCTTACAATTAAAAATGGGAGGCTGAGCATATGTGCTTAATGCTACACCTCTTGCCCTGTCATTCTTTTTAAATTGATAATATTAATTTAAAAATAAGATAAAGACAATTCTATATCTATACAAATGAAACAACTATAGCACCCACATGCCAAGACACTCAGCAACATCTGCAAATTACTAGACACATCAAACCTATTGGTGAAAAGATTCCTTTATTTAAAACTTACTGCATGTAAAAAACCTCTGCAAATCTGGAAAACTATAAGAAGTCATGATAGTAGAAGGTCTTGAAAAACTCCTTACTCAGAACAGCAAATGATAAAGAAGCATAATTATGTATCAGTATTTCCTAAACTCAATCTAAATACTCCTGGTGGTACTATTATTATAATTTATTAGTATTAATAATAATATTAATAAAACATGCATGAACAGCATGTGGAGGTAAGGTGGCTCTCTCATAGCCAAATATTATATAACGCTTATGTTTGAACTTAGACATGAAATCCAGATATTTTTGGAAAACCATTGTTTCCTTTTTGCTCCAAAGTTTCAAGACAATGATTGGCTTCAAATCATGCATATTTATCAGATATAATTCAACTTGGGATTTCAAAACAGCTCAATCAGTATATTCAAAGTAACTGACAAAATTGATCAATGATTTAAAAATTGGATTTTACCTCCATATGTAATAGGAATGTGCTGTGAATGCTGTTCATTTCCTCATACAATGCTTTAAACAATTTGGAATTTCTTGGTTGTAACTAATAAAATCTACAACTTTTACAGCCTCGTCAATAACAGCTTTCATTTCACTAGGAAGAGGATGAGATGCAAGACTTTGTCTATGAATACAGCAGTGACTCCATGGGGAGTCACATGGGGAGCTATTTATTTAATTCAGCTGCATAGGCCTGTAAAAGAACCTGACATAGGCTTGTCAGTGTGTATTGAAAAAGGTCAGCCTAAAGTTTTTGAAACTCTGCACAACTTATTATCTGAGAATGACTTGCACCTATCCCAAAACATTAAAGAGAATGTTGGAAGTCACGTGTAAGATCTTAAGTGTCCTTTTATGAGTATTTCCCACAATGTGGAAAAGAAAGTAACTGGATTGCAGATCCCTTCAATGAAGAATTCTTCAAGAAGCTAAACTATTAGTGTAAAAGAGCAGTTATTCAAACTTTTAATCAATGCTTTTTTAAATTCTGATTTTAAAAGGAAGTATCTTATAATAATAACTCTGGGTAGATATCAGTGAGGTGTACAAACAGCTCAGTGATAAGACACTCAAATATCTCTTCCTATTTACTAACACTGAACTGGTGTAGAGAGGTTTTGCTTCTTACACATTCATAAAAAAATAAGTACCCCAACAAGCCTAAAGTGAGTGTGAATTTAAGACTGTAATTTGCACCTTTTGAACCTGATGTCAAGAAATAAAATGCATCAAAACAAGCTCAATGATCTCATTAAGCATGTTCCAATCAGCTAGTGATCTTCATAACAATTATTACAGACTTTTCGATAACACAAATAAATAGTAATAATAAATTAAATGTTTGTTAAATACATGATCATTATCAATATTCAATGATTACAATGTTGTAAAATTAAACCTGTGGTTTGTACTTTTAATGTAGTAATTATTTTTTCCTAACTTGTTACCTCATTTCCACTATTTTACATTAAAATGGGCACTAAACAAAAGTGTATTTAAAATGCTCCAGGTAGAATAAAAGTCAAGCTGAGCACTCAGGATGACAAATGTAACAAACAAGAAGGCAGTAGCCTTACCTGGGAGAGAAAAGGGTAGGTAACTAACAATAAGAAACAATGTGAAATTTTACTATTCTTTTTTGATCAGGCACTACATATATCCAGACCACGTGGTTCTGGAAAGAAGTCTCATCCTTCCCTGGCTTTTGCTAGTTTTCCCAAAATCCCATCGTCAGGCTCCAGAATAAGTAGAGATGATTAGCCCCAATATCTACCAGAATCTAGCAAGGTTTCTATTCATTTTCATTTCCACTGGGCTGGTAAAGAAATAACTCATAGTGAAAACTCCTCCAAGTCTTGTTGCCCCCGGAAAGGGCCTGTAAAGGAGCCTGTATATGAGGGTAGATATGGGGTCTCTCAAGCTGGTGCATTTGCACAAAACCTTTGAAGACAATCTTTTCCCAGGATCCCAGTTTGCAAATAAGACACCAATTTCTGGGCCAGTGTTGTGATGATGGGCCTTTAGGACTAAGCAACTGGGGTGACCCAGGTGCTGTTGTAGGTTTCTGGCTGTGGAGCTCTACAGTTGTAAGGTCACTAACTCAGTGACCTTTTGTTTATCGTCTTCTAGTCTCTTCAGAGTGGAAAGGCAATTCAGATAGATTAGTAGACTGTGGGTACTCAGGTAAAGGAGATTAAATATAGTAAGTGTCGCATCAATCTTACAGTCTTTTGTTTTGGGTACCTCTTGCAGCTTTAGTTTTTTATTAGCTTAGTGCAGTGAATCTTTCAATGAAGTTATTTTGGAATCTTGAAGCCTTTTAGAGGCTTCTGCAGACCAATTACATAGGTGTTCCGTTCTGTTTATTTCATTTGGGAACCTTTTCTTTTAAGTGCATTTCTCAAATGATCATGTTATTTTGTGTCATTTTATGGTATTTTACAATGTACCTCACTGCACAGAAATTTTCTTGGGGTTGGCGGGTGACCTAGTGTCTATCTGTTCCATAACCAACATTTTTTCTAGCACAAGAGTTTAGAGTTAGGTGGTAAGCTCTCTAGTAGCTTTGAAGTGCTGGATCAGTGCCCATCGATTTTCATGGCTTTAATCTCTGAGATTCCCATTAGCAGTAGATCTGTTATACCTTTTATGAGATTTCTTCGTAGTAGCACATGCCCTATGGCTTTTAATAGTCCAACTTGTGCTTACTTAGATTTTGCTGTGCCATTGGTCAAAACAGTCCAAATTTCCTGGTTTTAATGTTGTGAACTTACCTTGAGGCTTTGTGAGCACTGTTAACAGCTGCCACTCATTGTAGCATTGGAATTCCATCTTCTGGTGCCCTTAGTCTGTTAATAGTTGCTATTCATTGTAGACTTTCAATATAACTTTCCCAGAACATTTTAGAGACCCAGAACCTTTCTGTGAAGTATAAGCATGCATACACACACACACACACACACACACACACACACACACACACTTTTTTTTTTAAATAAAGTTTATTTGGATCAGAGAGCTACATACAAAGGAGTAGAGCTCAACTCTAGGAGTTACTTACCCATGGATTTTGGTAATCAGGAGAGAAAATGTAAATGCAAACAGTTCACCTGGCATCTCCCCATGGCATATTGTCTCAGAGACTGTTAGTAGTCAGTTTTGGTGAATTTATTCCTCCTCAACAGACACTGTTAAAAAATTATTAAAGAAGATAATTTAGGTGATTCAATACAAACTTTATTGAATACTTCATGAAGTATACTGTCTCTATTGGAGAACTGCTGTGAAAGCTTGTCCTTACCAAAGAGTGTTAACTAGCAAATAAAGAAAAATGATATAACAAGTCGCCAATTTGCAGACACTGATGTAAAATGGTGATTTAGGCAAGTATCCATAAGCAGATACTGAACTACTGAGTGAATAATTACTAGAAAACAGCCAGATTAACCAATTAGCATTTCCATTAACCAGAAAAATTGACCCCTGTGTCCTGATATGACACCAAGAAATATATATATCATCTTGTAGTATTTTTTGCTGTTAATCTAAATATTATCATGACATAAAAATATTATCATGAGTTAACAAATTCAGATTTGGAGTATTTTACAGAACATGTGGCCTGAACTTACAAAAAAATCAATGTTATGAAAGACAAAGTCAAGAAGATTAAAAAAGACTAAAGATACATGTAACCCAATACAATGTATAATTTTAGGTGGAATCTTATATTAAAACAAAATAATGAATAATCTTGTCAACTAATTTTATGAACTATTAGATAATTTAAATATGATTGCATTTTATATATTACTACATCAAATTTAAATTCCTTGGTGTAAGAAATAAACTGTAGTTATGAAGGAAGTTATTCTTCATCTTAGAAGAATACAATATTTAGAAGTGAGTGCCATCATGTCAGTGATTTACTATTGAATATTGGGAAAAGAGAAAGAAAATAAATGGGACAAAAGTTAACAACTGGTGAATATGGCAATGAGTTCATTAAAATATGACTTTACTTCAACTTTTCTGTAGGTTTGACATTTTACACAGTACAAGAAAATAATAAGTATCAACAACAACAAACAAAATGCAGAAATTTATACATTCATGAGTTTAATTTTCATTAAATCTATCCATTTTGTTTCCAAAATGTTTTTTCATAAATTTAATACAAGCAAAGGTATTTATTGTAATTAAAAAGTTTCATGTTTTAAGAGTCACACTTTAACAACAATTATGAATACAAATTAATTCTTACAAGCATAATATCCCCTCTTCTCACAATGCCCTTTACAGTTACCTTTCCCTGTCTCATTCTAATAAGAAAAGGTTATGGCTTCATGCATAATTCAATTTAAAGTTTAACCTGAATTTAGAAATACAGCCATTAGTTTTATAATGATAAAAAACACAAATTTATTCAATAAAGAATTAATGTTTTCATGGTAGTTTTGATAAAATAAGGCCTAAATTAGATTTTAGTTCAGATTAGATGGTGACAATTCCCAATCTATATTCACAGTAACACATTATTTCTTGGAGTAATAGAAATAGGAAATGACAAAGAGAAAATTACTATAAACCTTGAATCATTCAGGTTTGAAAGTGACATAATAAAGTTTAAAGTGCAAGGAAAATTTTAATATTCAGATGTCCAATGAGAAGTCATTGCTTATATCATTTTGAAGACAGGAAGAAGGGAGGAGTTAACTTTACGCTTTGGGAACAGAAAAACTGCTTCCAATTACCCTTTACTTAAAATTGAAGGTAAATAATACTCTTTTTACTTCAAATTAAGAGATTACTGTGAAAATTCCTGATAGAATTATAAAGTTTTACATGTTCACTGAATTGGACCACATTAACATGATGATTTAAATAAATCACATTAACATTAACATGAAAATATCATTATTGTTTACAAAAGATACATAGACTTGAAGTAACAACTTTTTTTTCTCTTCTCTTCAGGGTGACATGATTCTTTAAAATGTCTTTTCTTTCAGAAAGATAAGTAATGCATATAATTTTTAGAAAGTACTCATTTATACCACAAAACTGTAATCAAAGTCAATAATTATGTACTGATTGGCACAAGGTTGGGTGCTATGCTGATGTTTGCTTTTGTCAGAATCTTCTGATCACAGCTACACCTTGCTATACCAGGCTTTCAAACTGAAGTTCTTAAATAATAATATTCCTACTACATTGCGAAATTCATGTTAATCTATTTAGATGAAATATAAACTCATTTGGCACCTGCTACCCAGTGTTTTTAAAACCATGGGTCATAGTCTGATGGCAGCAACTAAGTGGCTTGAGACCTGCATTTATTTTAACAAATCAGGAAGGATAGAATAGGAGAGGACAGATGAGAGTACTTCCACATGTATGACAAGTAGTAGGCGTAAATGTTGTTTAGCAAATGAGTGTTCATTTATGTGTGCAGTGCTGCAATATAAATGGTCTTACTGTGGGTTGATGTTTAAAGACTTAAGTTTTCATACAGTAAAATAGAGACTGCTGCTTTCAGGAATTATACAACATAATAGCAAATTTTAATGGAAAGATATTCAAGCATAGCACAATTTAAGTTAGAAATCTTACTAAAATAAAAACTGTGTTTTATGGTTTTATTAATTCTCTCATATTATATGGAAACACATGCTTATAAAAGTAATATGTAAAGGATTAGAAAATCTAATCATGACTCAAATTAGCTTCTTATATTCAAAAGATATATATATTTCTTTTACTGTGAGCTCTGTTTATATTATTTAAATACTTTGCTATTAGTTGGTTAATATTTTTCTTATAGATCTGTAAAATAGATATGTAGATATCATATATTATACAAGTATTATGCCAATTAGGCTATAGTGTTTTTATTTTGTTTACTCGGGCATTTTGAAAGTATATGTAGTCAAATTTCTTACTATGTCAATTGAGTATGGGTTTGTCACTTTCTTATAGAGACCTTTTCAAAGTTCAGATTGTATATATTTTACCTTCCCTTCTCCACTACTAATTCTTTTACTTAATTCTATTCTATATCTATGTTCTATCTTTCTCTTCACATACCGGTTTTATACCAGTATGAACCATATTAAGTCATGGTAGATTTATATAATATCTTAATAACTCAGAGGTTTAGTTTCATACAATCCTAATTTTAGTTTCTTTCTGGATATTTCTGTTTATTGCATTGTTTTTTTTAATAATTAAAAAATGTTTTCAGAAGTTGAAAATCAAAGTGGACAAAATTAAAACTGTAGAGTTTCATAATTATAGTCAAAAGATAAATAATATCTTAATAAAACTGAAAAATTAAAAAAAATCCTTAAGTAACCAAGCCCAGATCAAGATCTAAAACATTACCAGCACCACTTATCATTATCAGCTCACACAGAAAACAAATATTCTAGTTTAAATTGTTGGTTGGCTTTGCCTGCACATAAATTTTATAAAAATAGAATAATACAGTATAAGTTGAGCCTTTTCTGCTATGGAGTCCACATAAGTGGCTGCTTCTTGCATGATTTTGCTCATTTTCATTGCTATATCATATTGCCTTAAATGGCTGAAACTAGCATATAGCTTATTTTTCTGTGTGACTGTCATGAATAACACTGCTATGGACATCCTTGTATATTATTTTTTATTTTTATTCAGATTTTGTTTTTCCTTTTGTCAATTTTGATAATTTGTGCCCTTCAAGAATTTGTCTCTTTTCAGTTAACTATTCAACAATATTGACATTTACACAGCATTACATTTTCAAATTCCAGTGTTCATTCCTTCAACCTCTTTCTATTCTGCATTTTCACTTATTCTTTTGGTGAACTAATTTAGTTTTTTCTTATATGCTAATGAATGCCAAATTCTTTTTCTAGCTTGAACTCTTTTTTGCATTTCATCTTCAGATGACCATCTGCTTATTCTAAATAACTACTTGAGTGTATCATAAGCATTTCAGACTTAACAGCTCTCAATCTAAACTCTGATACTTCCCTAAATTTCTACCTGAGACTTCATCTTAGCAAATGGCAAGTCCTTACAGTCATTCAGACCCCAAATCTCGAGATTATTAGTTGTTTTTCTTATATGCCCCTCAGCAATTTCTGTTGACATTATTTTCAGAGACCATCTAATACTTTTCCCATTTAAGTCACTTTGATTCAAGTCAATTTCATTTTTTGATGTACTTATTATGATAGCCTCTTAGCTGCTCTTTCATCTTTCTTCTTCTTCCTTTGTATTTTTCTACTTCTTTTTTTTCTCCTATTCTCCTTCTCCTCTCCCTCTACCTTTCCCCATCCTTACTTTTCTCAGTTTTCTTTTCTTTTCTCTCTATATTTATTTGTAATAGAACAGCTAGAATAATCAGCAAAACTCAGATCAATATTTCAGCCTTCTACTTGAAACTATTTGCAGGCTTTTGTCTTAGTCATTTTCAAGGTCAAAAGCCTTAAAAAGGTCTATAAACAACTGTATAATTTTCACCCTTCCTTTACTACCTTCCCCTCATCTCTTCTAATAAAATAAATAAAAGAGAAAATGAAGGGCACTACATAATGATAAAGGGCTCAACTTAACAAAAGGATATAACCCTTGTAAACATTCATGTACCAAGTGAAGGAGCACCTAAATATATAAAGCAAATATTTATCTGACATAAAGGGAGAAATCAAAAGTAATACAAAGGACACTTAAACATTCCATTGACATCATGGATAGATTATCCAGACAGAAAATCAATAAGGAAACAAGGAAAGAGCAGCCTTGAATGACACATTAGACCAACTGGATTCCATTAATAATTTTAGAACATTCCAAAGCAGAATATACATTGTTTTCAAGGGCACATGGAAGATTTTGGGGAATAGACCACATAGTAGACTACAAAACAATTCTAAATAAACTTAAAAAGATTGAAATCATATCAAGCATCTTCTTTGATAGTAAAGATATGAAACTAGAATTGAACTATAAGAAAAAAACTGAAAAGCACACACTCACAGAGACTAAGTAACATAATGTTAAACAATGAATGCATGAACAATGAGATCAAGGGAGTAAGCAAATGACACCTTCAAACAAGTAAAAATAAAAATTCAATTGCCTAAAAAAATTTATAGGACACATCCAAAGCAGTTCGAAAAGAGAAATTCATAGCAATACAAGCCCATCTCAACAACCAAAACAAAATCTCAAATAAAAAAATCTAACCTTACACAAAAAGGAATTTGACAAAGAACAACAATCAAAGCCCAAAGTAAGTAGAAGGAAATAAGTAATAAAGATCATAGCAGAAATAAATGAGTCTAAAAATATTTAAAAAGATTAATGAAACCAAGACATAGTACTTTGTAAAGATAAACAAAATTGATAAACCTTTAACCAGACTCATCAATAGAAAAGAGAGCCTAAGTAAATAAAATGAGAAGTGAAAGCAAAGTGACAACTGACAACACAGAAATGCAAAGAGTTATATGAAAATAGTATGAGGGAGTTCCCTGGTGGTATAGTGGCTTAAGGCTTCAGCGCTGGCACTGTCAATGCTGTGGCCTGGGTTCGATTCCTGGCCAGGTAACTACCCACATACAAAAAAAAAAAAAAGAAAAGAAAATACTATGAAAAATTATATGCCAACAAATTGAACAATCTGGAAAAAATGGATAAATTCCAGAAAAATACTATCTTCCAAGGCTTAATCAAGAAGAAATAGAAAATCTGAATAGACTGATAAGTACTGACACAATGAAATCAATAATCTAAAAATTTCCAACAAACAAAAGTCCTGGCTGGACCAAATGACTTCACAGGTAAATTTTACCAAACATTTAAAGAAGAACTAAAATCTGTCCTCCAAATATTCTGAAAGGAGGGAAGACTCCTAAGTTAATTTTGTGTGGCCAGAATTACCTTGATCCTGAAGTCATGCAAAAGATTACAAACAAACAAACAAACAGATTAAATTAAAGGCCAATATTCCTGATGAACATAGACATAAAAATTCTCAGTAAAATAATGGCTAACTGAACTCAACAATAAATTAAAATGATCACATACTACAATTGAGTGAAATTTAATTCTAGGAAGTGAGGTTGGTTCAGTATTTGCGAATCAATTAACATAAACCACATAAACAAAATAAAGGATAAAAATCATATTATAATATCAATAGATGCAAAAAAGCATTTGACAAAATCCAACATCTGTTTATGATAAAAATTCTCAGAAAAGTGGGAATAGAGATAACATACCTTAGCATAGCAATGGCCATATACAATATACCCACAGCTAACATCATACTCAACAGGGAAAAGCTAAACATGTCTTCCTTAAGATTGGAAACAAGATAAGGATATTCACTTTCACCACTTTTATTCAACTTAGTAAAGAAAGTCCTAGCTAATGCAATCAGACAAGAAAAGGAAATTAAAACCTTCCAAATTGGAAAGAAAGCATTAAAACTGTCATTATTTGCAGATGATGTGATACTATACTTAGAGAACTCTACAGATTCCAGTAATAACTATTAGAACTTAAAATTAAAAATAGCAGTATATAAAATTAATAAGTCGGTTGCATTTTATACACCAATAATAAGCTATCAGAAAGAGAAATTCAGAAAATAATACCTTTTACTACTCCATCAAAAAAAAAAATTCCTAGGAACATATTTAACGAAGGAGGTAAAAGATCTGTATTTAGAAAATTATATCATTGAAGAAAGAAATTGAAGAAAATACAAGTAATTGGAAGAATATACAATGCTCTTAGATAGGAAGAATTAATATAATAAAATGTTCATACCACTCAAAGCAATCCATAAATTCAATGAAATCCCTATCAAAATACCAATGACATCTTCCACAAAACTAGAACAAATAATACTAAGATTGATATGGAATGATAAAAGATCCCAAATAGTCAAGGGTATCTTGAGAAAGAAGAACAAAATTGAAGATATTATGCTACCTGATATCAAACTATACTACTAGGATATAGTAATCAAAATGGTGTGGTACTGGTATAAAAACAGACACACAAATGAATGAAACAGAATATAGAGGCCAGAAGTTAATTCATGCCTATCTGATCAATTAATCTATAACAAAAATGATGAGACTATACAATGGGGCAGAAATAAATCTATGTCTATCTGATCAATAATTCTATGACAAAAATGATGAGACTATGGGGTAGAGCTAGTCCTTTAATAATTGATCATGTTGGGAAAACTGGACAGTACCTGCAAAAAAGTTAAACAAAACCACCTTACTATACCACATACAAAAATAAACTTAAAATGGATTAAAGAGTTAAATGTAAGACCTGAAACCATGAAACTTCTAAAAGAAACACAGGTAGTAAACTCTATGACATTGTTTTTAGTAATTATACACACACACACACACACACACACACACACATATTTTACATATCTTCTAGGGCAAAAGGAACAAAAGAAAAAATAAATGGGAATACCTCAAAATAAAAAGGTTTCCTACAGCATAGAAAACTGTCATCAAAATGAAGACAATTTACCTAATGGGGTAAGCTATTTGCCAATGATACATTCGATAAGGTGTTAATGTCCAAAATTTAAAAAAAATGCATACAACTTAACATCAACAAAGCAATAATCCAATTATTGAAATGAATAGACATTTCTCCAAAGAAGACATATAGATAGCCAATAAACATATGAAGAGTTGGTCACTAATCATCAGAGAAATGGCAATTAAAACCACAATGGGCTAGCACCTCACACCTGATCATATCAGAATGGCTATGATCAATCTATCAATAAACTATAAACATTGGCAAGGATGTGGAGAAAAGGGTGCAATTGAGCACTGTTGGTGAGATTGCAAATTGATGCAGCCACCAAGGGAAAGAGTATGGAGGTTTTTCAAAAAATTAAAAGTAAAACTGTAATACCTTGTGACCCTGCTGGGTATTCATCTGAAGAAACCCAAAACACTGATATAAAAAATATACCTACCATTATATTCATTGCAGCATTATTTATAATATTCAAGATATAGAAACCCAAATGTCCATTAATAAATAATTAGATAAAGAACAGATGGTATATATATACAGTGGAATATTATTATACTCTCCCATAAGAAAAGAATAAAACCTTACCGTTTCTGACAACATGGATGGACATAGAGGCTATTATGCCAAGTAAAATAAGTCAGAGAAAGACAAATACTATATTACCTCACTTATATGGAGAATCTAAAAGACAAAATGAATAAACAAATAAAATGGAAACTCATAGATACAAAGACCAAACTGATGGTTACCAGATGAGAGTGGTGATTGGGCTGAGTGAACAGGTGAAAGGGTTAAGAAGTACAAATTGGCAGTTACCAAATAGTCATGGGGATGTGAATTGCTGCAGAGAATATGGTTAATAATACTGTAATAACTATGTTTAATGCCAAGAGGATACTAGACTTACTGGGGCAATCTCTTCGTAAGTTATATAGATGTGTAACTACTATGCTATATACCTGAAACCAATAAAATATTGAATGTTAAGTGTAATTAAAAAATAAAAATAAATAAATAACTTCTTTTTAAAAAGGCAAGGCCCACAGAAAAACAAAGTTTGAAGATTCAGTAACTAAAAGGCAAGAGATCAGCAGAGATAGGCCTCTGAGACTGTATAGGAGTAGGCTCAAAAGAATGAGCATGTCAAGAAAAAAAAAGAAAATGAACATGTCTTCCAACAGCAGAAAGGAATGTACAAGGAATAGATGGAAATAAAGGAAATGTGAAGTTTGTTGAGAAGGAAATTTAGAACATTTTAGTTGAAGGTTTCTGTTATGTCAATCAAGCAGATTCTAGAATGAAGGAAATACAGAAGAGTGAGAGGTTTCAAAATATGGAAAAGCTAATACATAGATGTAGCAAATGGAAGAACTAACTGGGAAAACACAAATAAATTGTTTGACTATGCTGTCGGAGATTATGAATTCATAGTGGCAAAAATCTATAATGTTTAATGTTTCTCTAGAAACACTTGGCAACCCACATGTATACATGAAGGAAGCAGATAATTGTTTTGACCCTGAGTTGAGGTTTGCCAGCATGAGGCAAAGAAAGAACAGTGCAGTCAGGTCAATGGTAAATTAAGAAACCATATCCTGGGAGAACTAAAGGGATGAGAAAAAAGAGAATCCATGATTTGTATCTTTTGTCCATTTTAATGGTGTAAATCAATGGTGTTCAAACTTTTGCTTTCCCTGTGTCACATTTGAAGAAAAATTGTCTTGGGCTGCACATAAAATGCACTAACACCAACTATAGCTGATGAACTAAAAACATGGTAGAAAAAAAATCTCATAATGTTTTGAGAATGCGTGTTGGGCCACATTCAAAAC
>PVJL010014050.1:0-29623 GCA_004026885.1 Lyroderma lyra | reverse complement strand
AATCATGCAGTTCTTTGTTTTTTCTGTCTGGCTTATTTCACTTAGCATGATGATCTCCAGGTCCATCCATTTTGTCGCAAATGGCAATATTTCATCTTTTCTTACAGCTGAGTAATATTCCATTGTGTATATGTACCACAGCTTCTTTATCTAGTCATCTGTCGCAGGGACCTTTGGTTGTTTCCATGTTTTGGCCACTTTGAAGAGCGCTGCGATGAACATTGGTGTACATAAGTCTTTGCGGACAAAGGTTTTCAAGTTCTTTGGGTATATCCCCAGAAGGGGGATTGCTCAGTCAAATGGTAGCTCCATTCCCAATTTTCTGAGGAACTTCCACACTGCCTTCCACAGTGGTTGTACCAATTTGCACTCCCACCAGCAGTGTACCAGAGTTCCCTTTTCTCCACATCCTCTCCAGCACTTGTTATTCCTTGTCTTGTTGATAATAGCCATTCTCACAGGTGTGAGGTGGTATCTTATTGTGGTTTTGATTTGCATTTTCCTGATAGCTAATGAGGATGAGCATTTTTTCATATGTCTGCTGGCCATTTGTATTTCTTCGTGGGAGAAGTGTCTGTTTAGTTCTTCTGCCCACTTTTTAATTGGGTTGTTTGTTTTTTTGTTGTTAAGTCTTATTAGTTCTTTATATATTTTAGATATTAAACCCTTATCTGATGCGTTATTTGCAAATATTTTCTCCCACTCAGTTGGCTGTCTCTTTGCCTTGTTGATGGTTTCTTTTGCTGTGCAGAAGCTTTTTAGTTTGATATAGCCCCATTCATTTATTTTTGCTTTTACTTCCTTTGCCTTTGAGGACAGGTTCATGAAGTCTTCTTGAGTCTTAGGTCCATAAGTTTAGTACCAATGTCTTCTTCTATACAGTTTATTGTTGCAGGTCTTATATGAAGGTCTTTAATCCATTTTGAGTTAATTTTTGTATATGGAGAGAGTTCACAGCTCAGGTTCATTCTTTTGCATATGTTTTTCCAGTTTTCCTAGAACCACCTACTAAAGAGGCTGTCTTTTCCCCATTGTATGTTTTTTGCTCCTTTATTGAAAATTATTTGTCCTTATATTTGTGGGTTTATTTCTGGGTTTTCAGTTCTATTCCATTGGTCTCTATTTCTGTTCTTCTGCCAGTACCAAGCTGTTTTAACTATTGATGCTTTGTAATATAAATGGAAGTCAGGAAGTGTAATGCCACCAGCCTTGTTCCTTTTATTTAGTATTGCTTTGGCAATCCGAGGTCTTTCATGTTTCCATATAAATCTAATAATTCTTTTATCTATTTCATGAAAGTATGATTGTGGGATTTTGATGGGTATTGCATTAAATCTGTAGATTGCTTTGTGCAGAATGGCCATTTTAACAATGTTAAGTCTTCCTATCCATGAACAGGGGATATTTTTCTACCTCTTAAAGTCTGTTTCATTTTCTTTCAAAAGTGTCTTATAGTTCTCTGTGTATAAGTCTGTCACGTTCTTTGTTAAGTTAATTCCCAGGTATTTCATTCTTTTTGTGGTGATAGCAAAAGGAATTGACTCCCTTATTTCTTTTGCTGTGGATTCATTGTTTGTATAAAGGAATGCTGTTGATTTTTGTACATTTATTTTGTATCCTGCAACTTTACTATATTCATTAATTGTTTCTAATAGTTTCCTGGTGGAATCTTTGGAATTTTTTATATAAAGTATCATGTCATCTGCAAATAGTGACAATTTGACCTCTTCTTTCCCAATTTGGATACCTTTGATTCCTTTCTCTTGCCTGATTGCCGTGGGTAGAACAAATGTTTCTGAGATCATAATTAGGATTTCATTTATAAATTGGAAAGAACCTACATGATTACAATATAAATCCATATGCTCACCTCCCTAAACATGATATACATTTTCAATTATTTATCTTGCACTTCAATTGTCCTTAACAGAAATCCTATCAGTAGAGTTATTACATTTTAATATAGTCAATTTGTATTTCTGTAGTTTCCTGAGAGTTTAATGTATTTTTCTATTAACATCCATAAAGTATTTTTATTATTCTTTACTAGAAATTGTTAATATATTTAGGTTTGAATTTAATTTATTTTGGACTCATTTACTAAATTACAATTTTGTATAATTTTGTCTGTTTATCATGTTCAATTCTTTATTTTTAAAAACACTGGTTTAGGGAATTCCCTGATGGTGTAGTGGCTTAAGGCTTCGGCATTGGCGCTGTCAGCGCTATGGCCTAGGTTCGATTCCCAGTCTGGGAGCTACCCACATACAAAGAAGCAAAAAAAAAAAAAAACAAAAAACCCCACTGGTTTAAAACAATAATGTTGCTCCTGTTTTACACTTTTACTGTAAGTTTCTTGATTCTCATTTGACAATATTAATTCTAAAATAACACTATGTAATTCTTTAAAAGAAGGTATCCTATCTTCTGCTGTCTTTAACAGCAGTGCATTTCACATGATGCCTTTAAATTCACCTTATTCTAAAATGATAAAAAAAGAAATTCTTAAGTTTTCATTTCTCCACTTGCTCAAAATACCACAATATCTCAGGAGAAAGACAGAAGGTACAAAGTGGTTTTGGGTGCCTTCCTAGTTTCTTGCCGCACTCAGCTGGTTAAGTCAAATATTTTTGGTGTGAGGAGAATAAAACTTAGGAGATATGTAAAAGTTACAGTGTCCTTCTGGGTAACTGGGAAGCACAGACATGACACCAAATGACTTCCTCTCCAGCTAGGGGAACTATCAGAAACAATCTGACCCCATGCATCTTCCATTGAGCAGGAGAGAAGGGGGGACACAAACTGGCTGCATGAGGTGGGCCTGGCCCACTGGTATATGGAAATACTCACTGATAGCCACAGTGATCTTTCCGGGTGGGCAGGTCTGCATCACTGAGACTTTCACAGTGGCACTTGGGTTCAGGGCTTGACTGCCCATCTGAGTGACATTCTATAATTATCTGCATCCTCTGACTGGTTCTCCAACTTCTGAGACAGGTGCTGGGCAGCATATGCTCAGGGCCTAAACCCATTATTCCATTTGCCTTCAGCTCACAGTGTGGCTCCCTGAAACCCAGCATGTTCATCACAGTCTAATGCAGTGCCAAACTTCTACTCAGTCTGCAAAATACAGCTCCCTAAACCCTTATAGAGATCCATTCAGTCCCTGACCACCTCCTCTGTACATTGGCATTGCATACTTCTTTTTTCACCCTGTACACTTCTGTTTTTAGGTATAAAAGGTAGAGATAAGACTGACTCACCTGTGCAGAATTAGCACAAGGCCAGGTACACATGACACAACAACATATGGGTGGAACAAAATGGTGTGTAAAATGAATAAACCTGGAGGATGTTTCCCAAAGTCACCCAACCTGGGGCCCCACCAGACCAAGGTCTAGCATACAGCTCTGCATATAAAGATGTGGTTGAGGTTGCAAGACTCCTAAGTGGTGGTCTCTGGCTACATGGTTGGTTCTGGGTGATTTGTGGCAGGTCAGCTTGCATGGAGACTGCTGGCATGACCCTCAGGTGAGGCTCCTGTTACCCCATGGCTCTCACAGGGTCTTATTCAGGTTCTGTCCTAGACAGGGAAATGTCTAGTTGACCTGGGGGTTTCATTCTGTCAGGGGCAGAAGGCCTGCCTCCTTTCATTTTACCACTTAGTCCTGGGGCTTCCTCATGCTTACTATAGGCTCTCCTGATTTTCCTTCCTCCACAGTGCTTCCCACTTTCCTTTTTTGCGCTGGGCTACTTTGTTCTTTCCAAGTCAGCCTGTCCCATACCAGTCCCAGAAACTTTCTTCTAAGCCCTCTCTTTCCCCGGCCTGCCTTAAAACTATGCTAACACTCACAGAGCACACCTTCCTGGCCATGCAGTTCTAAGCATTTTACATGTCTCCTCAATAAGGCAGGAGGTGTAGAACGTGGCTAGGTGGCCTGGATGGACCACCCACCCCAACGAATAACTTGAGCTGGTGGTTCTGCAGCTCTTTTACAGTGTCCCTGGCATCTGCCTCTTTCTCACCTTCCTTCTGTGAATCCTTACATGTGGGCATTATCTTGTGCCATTGTACCAGCTTCTTCCCGCTGCCTGTCTTCCTGGGGCCAGTCCAGGGGCTGCAAGTCCATGCTCACTGCTCACCCTTGGCTCCAGATGGAGAGCTCATTTTGCCTGGGTTAATGGACATGCTGGTCATGTAGACCTTCAGCAGAAACCCAGAGAAAGTAAGAAGCCCTGCAGTTCCACTGTTTTTCCCTCCATCAGACAGAGCCAGCAGAGCTCATAGTTGGGAGTGAAGCTTCTCAGACTCTCTGGCTAAGAAAGATTAGCTGCATCCTGTGCCTCGTTACATCTCCAGCACAAATGGTCCTTCAGGAACTCTATCAGATGAAGTGACTCACACACAGTCTAACTTTAGCTATTTTCTTTTATTTTCATGAGAGATGTCATTTTATTTTCATGAGAGATGCAATTTTAGAGGTCTCATGACTAGGGTGTAGAGTTTGAGTTGGAAGAAGTTACAGTGGACACTTGGTGGAGCCATCTAAATAAGAAAAACCTGGCTAGGCAGAATCTCCTAGGTCAGAAGCACCACCAAACAGATGCCTAGAGCTGCAGGCCAAGCTGGACTCATGTTGTAGAGGATGTTGGTTCAGTTTCTAATGCACTGTAACACATTCAGCATGGTGAACAGGATGTTGTCTAAGTTCGTGATTTCCAAGATGGGCCATGGGGCCAGTAGTCTCAGCACTCAGTCCCATCCTCACACAGCCAGGCAGAAACCTCACAGCCACGTGGGAAGCTGTCAAGGGGCTCTGCATCTTGAAGGACAAGAAAAAAGTGCAGACCTCCACTTTCAATGCACATAGTGCTCCACCCATCCTGGAAACTTCATCACAGGTAGGCAGAAATAAAGCCACCTTTGGAACCTTTCCTCAACTTCCCATCACCTCTCCTTGCATCTACACTGCTCTATGGTTTTGCCTACCATCACATGCAGCTGAGCTTAAATCGACCAACCTTTTTAGAGACTGCTGGTAAGCTCTTCCCTCTCTAGTGGCACCTGCTCCTAATCATATGAACATGATCAGGACTCATTCATCCTAAAATCAAAATTTTGGACTCCAAACTTTCAATTACTCTTGTCTTTCCATGCTGACATCTTTCCCTCACAGCGAAAGTGCCACCAAGATTCTCCCAACATGCAGACTTGCCTGTGGCTCTGCAGCCTGTACCAGACTGGACTCTGCCAGTGTAGTTGGTGCCTTTCAGGGCCAACTACAGCATGCCCACAGAATGTGGGGAACCCAGGCCCAGGCCTCACAGCTCTAACCACCAAAAAGTGAATATGCTTATACTGGCTGACACTTAGAAAGTAGCCAGAGACCAACAGGGAGGTGAGAGTTTAAAGAGATACCAAAGAACCAGTGCTAATTTCTAGAACAAGATGGTAAGCAGTATACTCCAACAATTTTTAAAATGGTAGATATAACTATTTTGAAAAATAAACATATAACAACACAAAAAATTCTTCCTGTTGACATAGGAATAATTTTGAAGACCTGCTTGAATGGAAAGCAAATAATCCTTGCCTGTGTCTGTCCTCATTTCTCAAAATACTTCCTGAATGTTCATAAAAACTAGAAAGTCATCATCTGTTTATTATAGGCAATGTGTTCTCTGTGAATGATAACAGTTTCATTACCCTCTTCTAAGTTCTTGAGGAATTTCGTCTTTCTTTCCTTATCTGTGGCACCAGCCATAAATAACAGTGCCATGTAAACTAGAAGTGACTGTGTACCTTTATTTTGTTTGCCACTTTAAAGGCATAACTCTCAAGACTTATGAAAAAAATACAATGTTTTCAGAAATTTTAGTGAGTTTAAAATAATTTTTATTTTTTTCCAATCTGACAAGGTTTTTTTTTCTTTTAATCATTAGTGATATTTTACTAAAAGCTTTTTCAGTATCTACTGAGATGGCTATATGTATTTTTTCCTTTAACAATGTTGTAGCTCAAGCCACAGACTGCAGTGCCATCCTTAGCTCTTTTTGCTTTCATACATACCACATAAAATAAATGGTTCAGCAGCCTCACTGAATAATGCACCCAGAATTTAGCATAACTTAATAACCTCCATCATCTCTCTTGGATTAAAATACTGTCCAACTGAACCTTGTTTCTGCCTTTCCCTGTCAGAGAAGCCAGACAATGGGATTATATCACTCCTCACTCAAAAGCCTCCATGTCTTTACATTTCTCCTACAAAAAGACTCTGAGTTCTCACCATAGCCATGATAACCACATATCCTGTAACCAGCTGCCCCTCACTCAACCTTCTACAGGTGCTATTCTTTGTAACTGAAACCTTCTGTCCAGGTGGCCACACGACTTTCATTCCCACTACACTTAGATAGTAATTCAATGGTCATCTTAGCAGAGGCCTCCCCTAACCATGTTCCAAGTGTGTAAGAGCCCCAACTTACTCTGTTTTAAATACATTTTCTTTCTAGAAGTTCCTATGATTTGTAACAATTTTATCTATGTGTCTGTGTTTCTCTGGTCATTTTCTCTTTCCTCCAACAGAATGTAAGCTCCACCTATTTGTTTGGTTCCCAGAAGGCACCCCCCCAAGTGCCTAAAACAGTGCTTTTGTCCCAGATGAGGGCATTGCCTGGTCTCATTTATGCTGTAGGGAAAACAGGCCTTGTGAAATTTGCCCGTGTAGAACACCATGCTGATAATAACAAACATGAGGGTGGCAAAGAAGAGCAGCAACATGATTTACATCAGGGGACCATGACCTTCATGATAGACTTTACAACACTCTGCTAACCTGGGCCAAAGTAGGCAGTGTGGGCATCGGAGAGCAGTCTGGGGTGTGTCAAAAGACCAAGAGGCTGGCTGGGTGGGGATAAGTTTTTGAGGCATGGTGCCCAGTGATGGAATTTTCCTGGGACATAGGACAGAACTGGGGCAGAGGAGGATTTGGGAAAAAGTGGACAAAGTAGTGAGCACGTATGAAAGAAATGCTGGGAGTTCTGGGCAGGGGGACAAATCATAGGGACTAGGAAGGAAGAGAAGGGTGCTGGAATTTCAAAGCATGAAATCTGGGTGGGAAGTGTGGATCGGTGATGTTTGTGAATCTATGGAGCACTCAAGTTTGAGGAAGAACAAAGAGTCCTAAAAGGAAACATGGGAAAATACTGAGGAGGGAAAGCAGAAGATCCTGGAAGCTAAGAACAGGAAATCCCAGAAGGAAAAACAAGTGAATGCTGAGAGCAAAGAATGGGGAATGCTAGAAAGTAACAGCTGAGAAGGCTAGAAGGGAGGAGATGGAAATCCTTAGAGTGAAAAGATGAAAAATCCGAGAGGAAAGAGCAGTAAATGCCGGGATGGAAAAGCAATAGATTTTGAGAGAGAAGAAAAGAATATACTGGAAGAAAAAAGTGGGTAATGCAGGGGGGAAAGAGCAGGGAATGCTGGGAGGGAACAGCTAGGAATACTGAAAGAAAAATACTGAAAGGAAAAGTGAATCAGGGGACCTGTTTCTTGAAAATGACCATAAAGTATAAGCATGTCTAGGCCAGAGTAACTATAAAAAGGGAAATGAATCCCATAACCCCAACTTCCAGCCTGGCCTGAGCCTCTGCCTGGCAGGGCCCCAAAGGGACACAGCTTAAGTCCCCACCTACCTAGGCCCTGAGGAAAATCAAACCCCAACCTTCACTGTATTGGCAGAAAAGGAGCCAGTGGCTCCTAGTTCATGAGGTGACTCTGGTTATCCTCTTGTCCAATCAAGAACATTTCTTAACCTGATCTCAGTTTCCAACAGTCCTGCCTCCCACTACATGGGCTTTAATCCCCCCAAAATAATCAAAGAGCTGGAAATATGGCAGAAGGTGTTTGCAAAAACAAAGTTTCCATTTAGGGCAGCCGAGTCATATTCTGGACTTCCATGGAGGATAGGACAGACTGGAAAAAGCCAGCTCATTTTTCTTCACAGTTGGTTTCCTGACGTAAAGAGCAGTAAGATCATAGAGCCCACTGGTTAAGGGCATAAATGGGGTTGTGGTCATGGTGAGATTGGGGACATAGGTCAGTACTCCAGGTAGAGGTACCTTTACTGTTATTGCCAGACTCACTCAGAATCCCAGACTCCAACTTCAGTGGCCTCAGTACACACACAGCTTGCAGCATCTGCAGATTGAAGTCCATACCAGCTGTGGCAACAATTCCTGGCATAAACAAAGAGGAGGAATTACAAAAAAGTAGTAATAGGGTTAACATAAACATAATAAAATGAAGCTCTCACTAATAAATATAATAATCTTTAATGTTTTATGCACATGAACTCATAAATTCTGAAAAGGTGAAGAAGAAAAGTGAAAATTTCTTTAACACAGGAGAAGATTCTAACAAAGTTTTTATGATAATCTGAAAGAATAACAGAATAATTGAGTACAGCTAAACTTAATGGGGCTAACCTAACAGAAAGTAAAACAAAGATTAAAACAAAATTAGCAGCCTTGACTAATTATGTAGTTCTAATCTTTTGTGTTTTTTTTATCTACCTACATATTTATCTCTAAATACAGTCAAAAGCTGCTCCTAATGGATAGATAGTATACACTTGTTAGAGTAAGCAGGAATATCTTTAAAATTTTTTCATAGCATATATCTCAAAAGAAGCCTCAACAAATTTCAAAGCATTAGTAACATGAGATGGTGCCAAAGAAATGTATACATATATTAAGAAAGAAAAAAATCCCACTGTATTAAAAATATAATACTCAATATATACTTATATAAAAGAGATGAATATAAGTAATGTTGGACTTCTGACATTACAAAAGTTTTCAAAATGGTTACCATAAGTGTGCAGACACTTTGGATTATGATGAACTACTTCTTGAAAATGTTGTACAAATGTCCACTTGTATCATTGTGCATGCCATTTCAATTTCTTCCTGAAGTACTGCCAGTGTAACTGGTTTTCTCTGGTAGACCACATCTTGTAAGTTTCCCCCTAGGTAGAAGTAAAGGCATACTAAGTTAGGAGAATGCGCGGGAAACACAAACAATGTTCTCAAATTTTAAATATCACTTCATACTTGTCTTCTGCACCCTTAACAACAGTCACGCTTCCACCATTTTCTTTGACTATCCTACCTGTCACACGGTGATGCTAGCTTTTATTTGACTAATGCCATCTTTTGAGTAAATGTCATCCTACACATTGCTATTGTGATTCAATTCAACTTTGAAAAGTAATACAGATAACATTTCTTAAAATATGTGTATGTTTTTTGGCACTCCAGTACATAATTCTATTTCTCCAATTAAATTATTATAATACAATGGGAATAGTATAAAACCACATTTCAAATAAAATTTACATATATATAAAAAGCCTTAAAATTCACAACTAAGTAACTCATTCATTTAAAAAAATTACAATAGAAACTATCAAATATTTAGAACTCATAAACAACACAAGTATCACATATTAAATGTGTGGGGTTAAGTGATACTATTTAGAAAAAATTCATAAACTTCAAAGAAGATGATGATCACAAATAGGTTACTTGTCAGTTGTTATCTCATACAGATACAACAAAAAGAAAAGAAAAATTCTTGAGATGAATTCTCTTGGGATCTATTGTCTTGAAATCTTTTACACACATGCCACAACAGCATCAGCTGAGTCCCCATGTGGTAGATATATATTAGCCCTAATGCTGATGTGTCTTCAAGCTGGACGTTTGCCTTTTAACCACCTTCTTCCACCCACAATTCCCCAGCGCACACCTCTGGCAACCACAAATCTGATCTCTTTCTATTTGAGTTTAGTGTGCTGTTTGTAGATTTGATTTTAGATTTCACATAATACGTACAATCTTTGTCATTGTTCGATGTATTTTCTTTATCATAATGCCTTCAAGGCCCATCTGTATTATTGTAAATTGAACCTAAAATTTTTTCAAGAACAGTTATTGAATTTGTAATAATAAATTGAATGTTGATTTTTGGAAAGTAAGATTTTTTTAAAATCTTTTTTTTTTCATCTTTTCTACGCACAAAATCCTCTGACAAGACTACTGACAAATGCACACTTGGCATGAAGAATTTTATTTGAAATAACATAATAAAATAAGAATCACCACCATAATTCTCATTTAATGTTACTTCAAGAGTTCTGGATAACATAATAGAGTTTAAATAAGAAATAAGTAAAGGAAAAGATAAAATGATTATTCCTGCAAGACAATGGCAAGTTCCATAGTAACTCAGTCAGGAGTAGAGATTTTCAGAGTTGCCACAATGTCACTCTGACTAGAGAGGTAGTCAGCACTGTGAAATGGTCTATCAAAATAATGTAAAATTAAGATGCCACAGTTGTAAGGGCAGATATCACAGTATTAGCATTAATAATCCAGACAGATCCCACTCAGTGTTCAGCAACCGAGAAAAACTACAATAATGTAGCACTGTGTAGTTATTACAAATAATAACAAAATCTAGAATTGAATATTTTCCTAACGTGATGTGTGAAATAAGACAGACACCCTGATAATGCACAGGTAACATTGATGAAACTTGAAAACACTTGAAATGTCGTGTAATGGCTTTAATGTGAAGAATCTAGAACTGACAAATCCATAGACATAGAAACTACATCAATGCTTGCCAGGGTCTGAGGGAAGGACATGTGAAGTGACCACAAAAGGGTCACCTTTTCAGGGTGATGAAAATGTTCTGGAATTAGGTTGTGGTGATGGCTGCATGACTCTGTGTACACATAAGAACCACTGACTTGTATGCTGTAAGAGAATGAATATTATGGTGTGTGAATTTTACCTCAATATGCTGCTAGACAGAAAAAAATGGTAAAAACAAACTTTATGTAAATTATAATAACAACTACATAAACATGCAGGGACTCGGGTCCAAGAGCAATGACACACCACACAGGGTCATTCATTTCTGAAAATGCCCAGGTTACCAGAAACCCAAAGTTATCCGTTTATTAAAAATTAACAAATTCAGACACCATGGTTGACCCATCAACCACAACCACAACCCTAATTCTAAGCCCATGTATCTGGTAGCCAGCCCAGACTTGTCTCCACTCCTCCTTGCTCTTGCTGCCCCCACTTTTTTTAACTTTCCCCCAGAGTGTCCATGCTAAGCTGAGGAAATACCACAGACAGCAGCTGGCCTGGTAACCCCAACTCTATTTGCATATGTTCTGGCACTGTTTGGGAACAGCCAGAACCAAAATAAATAGGCTGACAATAACAGTCTGAGAAATTCCTGCAAAGCTCATTGTATCCTCAGCTCATTTGGAATGAGAAAAGACCCAGCAGTTAGAATCAGAAAACAAACAAAGAAAAAACAAAGAATCAAATCAACAGACAAAAAATAAACAACAACAATAGAAGACTTAATTTAGGGTAAAGGATCTGAACTGAGATCTAAAAGATAAGGTTTGCAAAGGCTGAAGAAAAAATCAACAGCCCTGCTTCTGTGTTCTGGGCATTGTACTATGTGTTTCAGGATCTTCTGTACATCTCTAATGACAGCACTATCAGGTCACATAGCTAGAATTTGCCAAATCAGAAACATAAACTCTTACCTAACCCCAAACTCCTTCTTAATTTCATGCCATGCTTCTTTTTTGATAATTAAAAGTTGCATTATCTTGTATCTTGGTCAGGTATAGGCTTCTAAATATCTTGTTAGTTGTTAGTGGATAATGTCTTTTTGTGTTAGCTTATTCCTTTTCTTACTTTTTTATCTGCATATATGCTGAATGGTATGCTTGCTTTTCAATTGCTGATTTCTGTTCTTTCATAATTTAACTTAGGTGTAATGTCTTGCTGAGACCTCTTCTTCTAGATGTGGTCCCAATAACTCAACATAATACTGCTATGGCTCTTGGGAGACTGGCTAATTATAATGATGATATAGCAGAAGCAGTTGTGAAGGGTGACATTCTTTCACAGCTTGTTTAATCACTAGAAGAACAGAATGTAAAATTATTTTATTAAATATATTATGTTTCTTGCTTTGGATTGTATAAAATCTGACGGTTTGAGTACAGTTGCATGCTGTAGGCATTAGAATTATTAAAATCTTAAAACACCTTCAACTTTTTGAATTGCACACTTTAATATCTTTAGAGTATTTTACTTTGGGATTGATATGCAACCTTTTTCAATTAATATAAAGAGAGAACAGATTAAAAATTTTAATGGAGTTACACATAAAGCACTTTTTCTGTGTATAGGAAGCATTAAAACTAAACCATCAGTCTTAGGAAAGTATACAAAGCCCAAGGTAAACAAAAACTTGTTTTTAGCAAGGCTTAGATACAGGTGAAATCCAGTTAATGGCCACTGCAAAATAAATTTGAAGCAAGAAGAGAAGCAGCCAAAAGAAAAATAATATGTGTAATGGAAAGATTTATAAAGCATTTTTACCAAGTAGACATGCATGTTAGCCCTTTTAAGAGTCATCTAGATGTTCCCTAATTTGTTTCCACTTTTTATCTGGTTCCACTCTGTTTCTGTACAGCACCACCTAGCAATGGTTAAGCATCTTCCTACAGGTAGGGTGTTGAAAAGTTTAACCTATTCTGCTAATTTATTATAACCTAGTAATAGATGTTTCTTGGCATATCTTTAAGATCAAATTCCTGTTAGTGTAACTGAAGTACAAAGAAACAATGAAAAATGGACAAAGGAATTGAATAGACATTCATTCAAAGAAGATGTACAGATGAATAAAGCCTGGAAGATTTCCAACAGCATTAGTTACATAAAAATGCAAATTAAAACCACAATGAGATAGCACTTTACCTGCAGGATAGTCATAATAAAAAAAAATAACTCGTGTTAGTGAATATATGGAGAAATTAGATATCTTTTATCTTGCTAGTAGAAGTGTAAAATGGTGCAGCTGCTATGGGAAAGCTTGACTATTCCTTTGTAAGTTGACCATAATAACTATGTGACTCAGTGATTCTATTCCCAGTGATATTTCCAAAAGAATTGAAAATAGGAATTCAAACATAACTTTGTTTTATTTTGACCATTTGACTCTCCTTTGGATATATAAACTGTGATGTATTTGAGACCCTTTAGTTAATTCTGGTTTGATTATCCAAATAAAATTACAGCCTAATTTGCAACATATAAGCACATGTTATCTCTGTGACAAAAGTGATTATTTCTTCTTTGACATTTGATCATTTTAAAACTGGGCTAAACCATTATTTAAAACTTGACCAAAATTAATGAAATTTACTTATTATTTCACAAAGAATTTTAGGGTATGTATTGCATTTAGAAGTTCCTTAAATGGAATTCTTGATCACATTTTTCATGTAATTTCTTACCTGTAGATGTTATTTCATCCTTACATCTTATTGAAAAGCAATTATACTTATTGAAAAGCAATTTAAAAATTTCTAAATTAACTTCTTAACATAAAGAAATGAAAGTTTGGATCCTACATATTTTTAATTTGTCAAAGTGGAATCTCATTTTTCTGAGATGCTTGTCAGCAGTATATGTTGTTCGCTTAACTTTCTCTGTATTTGAAAAGTAAAGGCTAGCATAGATAGTCTTAGTTTAATTATATTGTTATAGATAATTAAGATAAATTCATGGTAGTCTTTTAATTTACTTGAGAAAAGCCCCAGTGATGTTCTCATTTATTGAAGAATATCAGGGACAAAGTAATTTCTTCTAATGTTTGAGAGACATGAAATACTCTAATCCCCCTCTGTGTTCCTATCACTTTCTTCTTTGATTAATGCTGCAGGGTGTGCCTCAGTTGTCAGACTGCCTATCAGAAAAGCAAGAAGATAATATTAAGGCTGCAGTAGCCAGGGCCTTGGACAAATTGAGAGACAAAGTTTGGAGCATGTAAGGGCTGTCACATTCCAGTACTTTGTCAGTTCTGCTTTCTTCATACATTTCCACAGAAAGCTATTTTGATCTTAAACTAAAAGTAAGTGCTTAACTCTTCACTGTTTTATGAAAATTTGACTGATTCATAAAAATACATAATTCAAAATATCTTAATTTTTATTATGGACAACATTGTCTTTATGAGTCAAGTAATACAAATTTATCAGAACAACTGAGGTGATTCTTCTTTGAAAATGAATTACTCTTGTCTCTAAAAATCAGTGATATATTTTTTAAAAAATTTCTCTGTAGGTGCAAAGTTGTTTGTAAAATGAGTATCTCATTGTTACATTCTACATTCCTGTTGATTTTTTTTAAAGAATAAGAACTGAAAATAATACAGTTTTGGAGTAGCATTTAGCTGGAGAGAATGTCAGTCAACTCCACATTTTAAAAAATTGTGTTCAAAGGAATTTAAGATGCTTTCAAGTGTATAATGTAACTTGGTAGAGCATATTTCTGGAGCCATGATCTATCTCTTCTAACATAAATCATTCTGGTCTTTTAATTTTTATTTTATATTTGTTACTTAAAAGAAAAAAATCTGTTAGATTTACTAAGTTAAACATAATTGAATATGCATGTTTAAAAATCATGCTATTTGAAAAAATATTACTTGCTACTGAAGTGATTCACAAACAGGAATGTAAAGTAGGAGAGGTTGTTTGATAATTATTGAATTTCATAGTAAGAAAACATGTTTACGAGAATACTGCCTTATTAAGGAAATGTGTAGCTTTTTCAAAAAAGCTCACTGTGGCTCTCTAGAGTGGTTCTGCACCATCATGTATGTCCCCATGGCACTCACTGGGGTAGCACATCATGGTCTCAGGTGTTACAATGCCTCTCATTTGGTGGATACATATTGCCTGAGGTGTCCCACTGCTTTTCACTGTGGTGGCTCCATGTGATCCTGAAAGCCCCAAGGCTGTTATCTTGGGTGGTTTTGCATGATTCCACAAATTGAGAGACACAGTTTCAAGTGTCCAACTGTTGCTCTTTTTGGTGGCTCCATATCATCTCAAGGGTCATACACCTGCTTTATTTGGTGGTTCCTGCTCACATTAAGTATCCCACTTCCACTCACTAAGGTTGCATTGTGTCATTCCAGGGCTTTTGTTTGTTTGTTTGTTTTGTTTTGTTTTTTGGTGGTTACCTGGCTGGAAATCAAACCTAGACCTTGGCATTGAAAGCTCTGAAGCCTAGCCACTACACCACCAGCAAACCGTAATTCCAGGTGTTTTGCAGCAACCACCTGGTTAGGCTTTATGCTGTTTCAGGTGTTTCACTGCCACTCAGTGAAATGGCTGTGTGTCATTTCAGGCTTCTCACTGCCTCTCATTTGAGTGGATTTGCATGGTTTCAGGTGTCCCACTGTCACTTACTGCTCTGATATGGGCCAAGCTAAAAAGCACCTTCAGACTCCATTTTCCCTAGCTTTTTGGCTCTCAGTTTCATTTTTTTCCTAGTCTATTTTAATTTATATCCCTCTCATCAACCAGTGACAAGGGCTTGGGGTCTGTTTCCTGGGCAAATGGACTTACAATTATTTATTGAATTACTTTTTCCTCATTTAGGGGCTATCATGATAAAAATGGTACCCCAGCAAGGCTTCCAAACCATGACAATGGGAAAAGTCGACATGGTCTCTCAGGGAAATTTTAATACCCCTTCCCCTTTTAAATTAGGTAGGGGAAAATCTGCATGGATCCCCCAGTAGGTAGGGGCAACAATCATGTTCAGCATGAAGGAGTTATGGAAAGTGAGACCTCCAGTCCCTCAACATTCTATATAGAGTTGTGGGAATCATGTCTCACAGGAGCAAAATGAGGAAAGCAGAAGAATAGGAGGGATCTCAGGACTCATTCTATGGAACTCGCCCTTCTAGAGTAGTCACCATCTTGGCATTACCCTTTCACTAGTAATTCCTGCCCCAGGCTGAGCAGCACAAAAGGAAGTTCCAGACAAGCAGTTTAATCCAAGGTAGTTAGAGTGTACAAGAAGCCCTCCACTTTAAGCAGATTCCTAATGTCTCCATACATTAGGGTTACAGCAGCCTTAATTTCACCTTAGCCTCATTATACCAGCATTATAATATCACACATATTCCCACAAGTTCATTAATATTATTATAACATATTTAACTCTGGAAAAGGGCATGTGCAGTTAGAACAAGTGATGTAATAGGCCCTGTATCAATCAAAATTGTCAATCAAAAAGTCCTACACCAAGATAGCTACAACCCCTTACCACTACATAAAATAGAACTACAAAAGCCTTGTTAATAAGGGCTCTTGAGCCATTTTCCTGCTCGTCTCTGCCCCTACCTCTTAGGAGTAAAATTTCCCCTTCCCATTGGTGGCCCTGAGCCATGTCTGCTCAGGCTCCCTCCTACCTCTTTGGAGTATACTTTCCCTTTTCATAAACTATCTTTGTTTCACCTTCTTTTTTTTCAATAAACTGCTCCTTGGTTTCACCTTTAAACTTTGATGTGTCTTACTCAATTCTTTGCTTGAAATATTAAGAACCTGTATACAGTGCCAAAATTGACCCATTCTCCAGTAATATAAGTGGTGAGCCAGTCAGGAGGTAAGCCCCGGTTTGGGGGACCCACTCCAGAGGTAAGCCACTTTTTGGAAAACTCAGCCAGAAAGTAAGTCTGCTTTTTGGGAATCCCATACAGGAGGTAAGCCCCTCTTTGGGGACCTCAAAACCATCTCATTCACTTTTTTGTGTTCCCTATGTCTCTTATGTTTTCTATCTTCTGCAGGCACTGGTCAGACTTTTAATATGTATTAGGGCAACTTCTGTTTGAAGACTTTCATGAGAGAATGACCTGGTTTTTTAACAAATCATTTAGAACCTGCCAGTCTCAAGACAAATCTAGGCACCTGTCAGGTATCTATTTTCATATGGATAATGTCTGTCTGGAGACTTGATTTTCCTCTCCCTTTGTTTATTTGTCATCTTGCTGAATTATATAGGAAACCTCAGGTTCCTCTTATTTTCTGCCTCATTTCCTGACAAGTCCTATCCACCCAACTTATGATTTTATTTTGGCAATAGAAGAGAGAACAACTCCTGGAGTTTTGGGTAGTTCAGGAAGCTTCATTTCTCACTGTAAAATGTGTCAATGATCCAGGGTCATTAAGAGCTTTCTTTAGTCACCCACAAATTGTTAGGCAACATTCAAGATACTTTGATCCACCCCATAATTCCTTGCCTTAGACTTCCTTAACATGAAATTAGAAACTAATGACATTAATGAGATTAAAATTTTATTACAAATTGTTTTAAAATATGACATACAATATATTTTTGTTGTTGATAGTGAAAGCCACAAGAAAACATTTAGAAATCTGGTAAATAGAGAAAAGTTCTTGAAACAGTTTCACACTGAATAACACTTTTGCAAAAATTACAGTACTTATATTTTAAGTAAATACAGATAAGGTGGCACATGTTATTAAAATAAATGTTTATATTAAAGCATAAAGTTTTCCAATTGTTATTTATTTCTGAAAAACACAGAAATACAAGAAAATGTACAAACGTTCTTTTGAGTTTTTAGGGTAAAATCAAACACTGCAGTAAGTTGATGGAAATTTGTTTTGGATCAATCCAAAAATCCTAGCAAAAGTGTTAAGGAAACTACCTACTAAATATGTGACTTCCTGACATGATTCACCTTAGTTAGGCATTTTTATATTCAGGCTGTTTTATGTTATTTTCAGTCTCTGAGTATGTGAAGCCCACTTTGTAGGCCTCCCCTGAGTTTGTCAGGTTTAACATGTGGCTCATTTTCAGTCATCACTATCAACATAAGAAACATGTACACATACAGAAAACTTTAATTAGTTAATTTCACTGAAACTGATGACAGTTGCAAGATAGTGCAAACTCAAGGGATTTAGGAAATGCTCCAGAATATGGCAGTTTTGCAATTTATTTTATAAATTAAAATAAAATGAGATTGGATTACATAAAATTCACTGTTAGTAGACTACAACGGTGGGAGAAAACATACAAGAAAATCTCTGGGATTGCATAAAAACTAAATTGGAGATACAGGTACTTCTATTACATTTCTGGGTACAGCATAGTTAATAGCATTTTACAGCACATATATATAGTAATCAAAGAATAAAAATAAGAATGAAATATTCCATAGTTTCCTGCTTTTAAGTGAGTTGTGCCCTTGGCTTTCTAGACAAAAGGATTACTAACATTCTAAAGGTGTGACAATTACCAGAAAGTGAAATCTCAACAGATGGAGAAAGTTGATGCAAAAAGAAAGCAGGCAAGCTCACTTAAGGAAATCATTGACCTTTGTTATGTAAGCTCTAAGGCAAAGATGTGACTGCATGCTGTGGCTGAATTTCAGTTCAAAAATTTTATGTTTAGACCATTCTTTGTGTTAAATTTTGGTATTTGAGTTTGTAGGGCCCACTCTGCTTGCATCCCCTGAGCTTGCCTGGTTAATATGTGTCCACTTCTTTTTATCCATTGTGTGTGTGTGTGTGTGTGTGTGTGTGTGTGTGTGTGTGTGTGTGTCTGTGTATATGAAAGGTTGGATAAGATTAAGCAAAATGAAATGGTTATGTTGGCTTCTACTTTACTGGTTTTGCAAACAGAGATTTTGTTCCACTGAAAAACTGCTATGTGAAAGGTGTCAGGGTTTTCTTTTGTTTGTTTTGTTTTGTTTTTAGAACCCCATGGATTCTAAACATTGGATTACATAAAATTCACTGTTGGTAGACTACAACGGTGTATATTTGTAGAACCATGGGAAAATTTTAATATGTCTAGAAATACTTACTGTTTGTCCCATTTCTTTTCTCTCCATCTCTCTTTCCCTTTTCATCCCTCTTTCTTTGCCCCTTCCTTTTTCTCCCTCTCTAGCTGTTTCTCTACACCCAAAGTTTCTTTTACCTCAATGATCACCTGTTTTCTTTTATTTATTGATTTGATGCTGATTAGTATAAATTTCATAGGTCCCAGGTGTACAATTCTACATTACATTTTCTTATGTGTCATATTATGTTTTCATCACTCAGAGTCAGTTCTCTTTCTTTTACAATATATTTCTTTTCCTGTCTGTTCTCCCCACTCCACTTGCCCACTTACCCTAGGGTAACTACTAAATTATTGACTGTGTCCATGAATTTTGTTTCTTATTGCTTTCAATTTTCAGTTAACAATCATACTAAATTTCTCCATCACATCCTGTTATTTTACCTACTCTCTCATCCCTCCTTCTGTCTTAAAGGAGTCCCTCTAACATTTTTGTAGTACTGGTACAATTTATCTTTAGCTTTTTCTTATTTGAGAATCTCTCTACCTGTTAGGTTCAGGGCCAAGAGTACATGAGGGAAAAGTAAAGCAAAACAGAGCTGGTCATTTGGATGTCTGGATGCAGACAGGCTGAGGCCGAGAAAGGTGTCAGCTCAAAGGGGAGAGATTGCATATCACTTAAAGGTCAAGGAAGCTGAAAGGGTAGGTCATCACTCTTGGAACAACCAGGTTGTCCTGGGATGGGTGTTATTATCTTCTGTAATACTGTGGTTAGCCCATTCCTGGAACCAGGTCGTACTGTTTGTATCCATTGGCTTTCTCACCCATTGTGTTTATTGAACCATGTCTGCCAGGAGAAGTTTCAGTATAGGAAAAATGGAGTCCTAATTGTTTTTTCTAACGTTCCTGACTTTTAGCTTGATTTTATACTTTAATATTCAATTCATCCAATAATTCAGTTTTTAAAACAAAAAATGTTTCCAATAGAAACAAAACAAAAAATTTATAAGCAACACTAAAAATTACATGGGCAGACCAAAAAGGGAATCTATTCTATCTTCCCATTAAGAAAAAAGATCCAGAATAAGTATAAGAGTACAGAGAAAAAAAATATTGGGGTTGCCTGGGGTCAGGACAAAAAAGGTGTGGAATAAAGTATTTTGGTGAGTTGTTTGTATTGGGAGATGAAATATTTCAGAGCTTGATAATGATGATGGATGAACTTAATTCTCATGTAAGTACACTTTACCATGATAATTATTAAATTTTAGTTTAACGAATTTAACACCTAATGTAAAAGATTATATAACTGTGCATAAAATAAATTAAAGAGAATAATGAACTAAAAAATGAAACCCAATAGTGGTGATGGTCAAATGGGAAACAGCATTTTAAGATGTTGTACAGAAAACAGTTCAGGAGGGCATTCCAGATCTGGCCACTGCTATAGAATTGCTGGGCACAATGACATCCCCAGGTTTCCTTAAAACCCCAGAGCTGGTGCAGGTGAGAGTTCATCCTCCAAGAATGCTGAGTCCTGTGCCAGGTCCAGGTCGCTGCAGGAAATGCTCCAGAATCCATTCCCCCACCCTAGAGTGACAGGTCTATCTGATGCTGATAGACCTGCAGCTCCTTAACCATTAGATAAACCTACAGCCCTGGGACAGCTCTTTGGTCTAGATACTTCTCAGGGTTTGGGTGTGCTTATACATTGACAAGTTGCTGTCCCTACAATAACTCTTCTGGAGTCATAAGACCAGGGTCTGGGCTGAGCTGTGATTCCTGATCTGGATCTTCAGTGGGGAGCAAAGGTGACCCCTGTCCATTCTTTTCAGATGCATTTTGAATGCAGAATCCCTGACAAGGTCCCTCAGAGTAGTCACTTCAGATTGGTGCATGCCCAGATCGCAATCTGAGTTCTGTCTTTTTGCCTGGCCCACTGGCAGTCTCTTGGGCTCCTCCTTTGTGCTTGGAATTGAATCATGCCAGTGTGCTCATGTGTGCCTCCCACAGTCTCTTCTAACCACAAGTCTCTCTTTTTCTTTAATCCAAGTGGTCACGCTGAGTCAGCAGAAGTTAAACTTGGCACTCCAGGTCAAAGCCTCATGACATGACCTGCAAGCAAACCCAAGAGTCTACCCTAGGAAGTGGCCTGACTGGTGTCTGGAATGGTGGGCTTGACTTGGCATCTCTGGGTCTTGGTTGTAAAGGCACCTCCACAGTGAATCTCATCAAGGTTGTGCACTGGTACAATTTAGCATGGCGCGCATGGCGCACATGCCTGTCACATAGAGGAAAATAGATGTCCATGTTGAGTAGATCATTGCCAATGTTCTGTCTAGAACACTGCAGTGATACAAACCAGTAGCCAGTGTGCATGATTCACAACCCTTCTGCACACCTAACTTTGAGCTCTCAGATCAGTTACAGGCTGTGTCAGCCCAGACTTAAAATCAGCAGCATGACATTCCTGAAGGACTTGAAATTAACCCTAAGCCAAGTCACTTGGTCCTCCATATTCAAGCCATCCACACTTGACCTGGGGTGTGAACTTCACCAATTCCCCTAGGTTTCTGAGCTCTCCTCAGCAAGCTTTTGCTCAGGGCATGACCTCCTTAGGTGAATATTACCACCGCCACCCCACAAACACAGAGGGAGGAGATGTAAAAATGTCAAGGTGGGATGCGAGGTCTGGTTTGTTCTGGATTTGACTGCCTTGGGCCTTTTTGTGTTAACCTTCGCCTTACTTCAGAAAATGTCCAGAAACATCTGAAGTGAGACTTGAATAATACCTGCAATAAAAGTTTTCCAACTACCTATTTACCTTTGGCCACTGCCATGCCACTTAGAAACTCAATAAGAAAATACTACACTACATTGAATATTATTAACTAAGTGAGGTGAGCAAAAGCTTCTTCAGAATGTGCTTCCTATTTACTCCAATTTGTGTTGGGCTCTATGATGAAAAAGTGAGGTCACTGCCTGGGATCTTCTACTTGGGTATCCTTCTAATACAATACCTCTCCATGGCCTCTCTGGATTAGGAAATGCTCACCTTATTCCACGATCTTGCAAAGCTGCACTGATACAGTCCATCCCACACATCAATGTAAATTAGCTTTACTAATATTATTTGAAAATTTCTAGGTAAATGTCAAAATGGTTTATGTACACTTCAAGCTTTAAGTTAACAGCTATTAAATATCCTAAAGAGCATGGAAACAGGGCTGCCAACAAACACTTTGGACCTCCACCAAGAAAAAGTGTATCAGATATGGAGGCAACAGGAAGGAAATCTTCTTCAGATGCAAAGACAGAAAAAAGCAATGTGAGGGAAACCTCCAAAGTGAATGGAGGTAAAACAGGAGGCAAAGGCCTGGATTCTGGAGCAGTGTCAAAGTGGGATCTCTGTTTTGACCAAGATGATAAGAAAAGAGGGTAAATAACTGCATAAGAAAAATAAATTCATGATTTCTTAGGGAAACCTAAATGTTGCTTCAACTTTATGAAAAAAAGATTTGAGCATGATGACATGAACAAAAATTGCCCCAAAACTTTCAGTTACCTATGATAATCATGTTTTGGAATTTCATTCTTATGTTATCAATCCTTGACAGATTTACAACATTGAGCTGTCTCAAATCACCACTATGGATGAGTTCTCACTCATGTTTAATTGGCCATTTCATAAAACTGTGGACATCAAAGGAGTAAAGACAGTGGCTGTGAAAACTAGTGGAGATGAGGAAAAATTTTCACTGCTGTTTCAGCCTGTTGTGCAGATGCGACAAAGCTACCACCTATGACTATCTTTTAATAAGTTTCTGAAACAAAGAATTCTGGATGGAGCTATTGTCCACATGCATGAAACAAATGAAAGAATGAAGAAGGTATGAAAAACTGGTTTAATAAAGTCTGGTCATGAAGACTGGAGGATTATTTAAAGAAACAGTTGTTCTTGGTCTTGATCACATCAAAGCCCATGTTACACAAAGTGCAAAGGCAATCACAGTGGACTTGAAAATCAAACTAGCTGTGAGAGCTGGTGTGATAACCAGCCATCTGCAACCTCTTGATGTGTCAGTAAACAAGTCTTTTAAGGCCCTAATGAAAAAAGAGGGGACATTGTGGATGTAGTCAGCAGGCAATTATTTTATACCTACAGCCAGAATAAAAAAAGCGTCCATTGCCCATGTGTGTGATTGGATGCTAAGATCATGGAATAGGGTCAAGAAGGAAGTGGTTGTGAAATCATTAAAATATGTGGCATCAACAATGCAATGGGTAGAACTGAGGATGATAAAATTAATCAAGATGAGGAAAGTAACTCTTCAGAAGACACTAGTAATGTAGAAATTGAATAAGATGATACTAGAGATATTGACAGTGATGAAGAGTTCTTGGCTTTCTATGATGCATAAATATCAAAATTTTGTTACTGGTACATAAATTTTTTGTACTTTCTGTTTGTTCTTGTGTTTTGAACGTTCTATCTGTTCTCTTGTTTTGTAATGATATGCTACATAAAATTTTTTGTACTGTAATGTTAAAAAATAAATGCAATAATTTTTATAATACACAAGACAAGTACCTAAATATAAAAAGTAAAATTTGAATTAAAAAATTGAACTGTAAGAGAATTTTTTCTGCAAGTTTGGGCTAAAATCATGGGTGTCTATTATACATTGCAAAATATGGTATATCCTTATTAATTTTTGTCTGCTTGACTTATCTATTACTAACAGATTTATGTTTCAACATCTTTCTATCATGGTTGATTTGCAAATTTCTTCTGTCAGTTTTATCTGTTTTTTTAATATACATTTTGAGTTAGTTTTATTAGAAGCATACAACTTTAAGATGATCAGTCTTTTCCGTTGAAATTCAAAAGCATCATTATAGTGACAGTAATCTTTGTTTATATAAACAAAATTAAAATTTTTTATCTATATTTTCCTTGAAAAACTTATTGTAACATATTACTTTCAATATTTCTAGGTGTATACACAAAATATAATTGTCTTTAATTCAATATGACATATCTGCATTTAAATGGATACTTTTGTAACATTTATTGTGCAAGATTACTCACACATTTTTATTTTATATTTGTTGCTTTTACTTATGTTTTAAATGCCATTTTGTATCTTCTTTTGTCTTGACTAAATGATTTTTATTGTTAAATTAATTGGAGTCATATTGGTTAGTAAAACTTACATAGGTTCCAGGTGTATAATTCTACAATACATTATGTATGTGTTGCATTATGTGTTCACTACTTAGAGTCAGTTCTCCTTCCATCACCATATATTTGATGGCCCCAACTTCCTCTCCCGCCCCTGACCCTCTTACCGTTTCTTTGTTGCTTTCAGTTTTATTTTCCACATATGAGTAAAGTAATATGATTCTTGTTATTTTTCTGTCTGGCTTAATTCTCTTGGAATGATGATCTCAAGGTTCATTCAAGTTGTCACAAATAACAGTATGTCATCTTTCTTATGGCTGAGTAATATTTTATTGTATAAATGTACCACTACATTTTATCCAGTCATCTATCCAAAGACACTTTGATTATTTCTATGATTTAGCCACCATAAACATTGCTGCAGTGAATATTAGGATACAGATATCTTTGTGAACTAAGGTTTTCAATTGGTGGGGGTAGATACCTAAAAGAGGAATTGGGTCATATAGTGATTCTATTGTTAATTTTTGAGGAAGCTCCATATTGTCTTTCATAGCAGTTTTACCAATTTACATTTTCTCCATCAGTGTATGAGAGTTTTATTGTTGTTGTTGCTGTTTGTCTTTTGTCTTGTTTCATTTTGTTTTTGTTTTTTCTGTGATTCCATGACTGGGAATCAAACTCAGGCAATGGCATTGAGAGTGCTAAAGCCTAACCACTACACCATCAGAGAAACCCTTTCAGGGTTTTTTTCCACAAGCTCTCCAATACTTGTTATTTCTTGTCTTGTTGACAATATCCATTCTAACATTTGTGTGGAGGTGTTCCATTGTAGTTTTTATGTGCATCTCTCTAGAAGCTAATGCAGGTGTGCATTTTTAACATATCTGTTTGATGTTTGTATTCTTCATGGGAGAAGTGTCTTTTCATGTCCTCTGCCCATATTTTAATTGGATTGCTTGGATATTTGTTGTTGCATTGTATAAGTTCTTACATCAAGTTGACAATGCACTGTAGAATTGTATGCCTGAAACCTATGTAATCCTTGCTAACAGATGTCACCCCAATAAGTCTAACAATAAAAATGAATTAAAAAAATAAAATAAATACTAACCCCTTATCAGAGGCATTGTTAGCAAATGTTATTTTTTTATTTAGTTGATTTTTTTATGATTTTTTTTTGCTGTGCAGAGGCTAGATTAATCTATCTCTGAATACTTTTTTATCTTGAAAATTTGAGATTCAATATTCTAAAGGCAAAATGTTACTTACATTTTGGCCTATATACACCCAATTCTTCTCCCACAATGAGCAGAATTAAGGCATTTCCAGAATCTGAATCCCAGCATGATTCTCTCTCTGCCTGAACACATTTGGACAAGAGCTAGAGGTAGAAACTGATGCCCTCAATCCTATAATCTGCTGTCAATATTTACCCCCTTCTCTCCTTCTTCATTCTTTCATCCCTCTCCTCTTCTCTCTCTCACACACACATGCATAAGGCAGGTTTTTTGAGGGAAAACAAAGAAAGACACAGGGATATTATAATCTCTATGAACCTCTACTGTCTTAAAGCCTTGTAGGGCTTTCACAAATATTATCTCATTTGAACCTCATCATAATGCTGTGAGGAAATTTCAAAAGTACTGATAACCTTAGCTGTCAGATGAACTACAATGCTCAGAGAAAACAGGGAAATTATTTGAATATGTGCAAAAACTAGAACTTTGCCTTGATCTTTTTTCTTCAGGTCTATTTTTTTTATACAAAAGCGCTCATAAATAGTTGTAATTCATGAACCATGATTGCAGTAGTGGTACAATACTGTAAGAATGCCAGAAGAAACAGTTGTATTAGAAGACACATTAAAACAGAGGTAGCATAAAAGTGGAATTATTGATGTATAAGAAATAATAGCAGCCTGAGAGGTTACAGAAATGACAGCTTACAAATTAACAGCACTATGCAGGGTAACAGCATCAAATTGGCATGAGTGACATAGTAAGTAGTGTTTCCGCTGCATATGTTTACCTACATGACCTCCGAAGTGGTATAGAAATCATTTGAAAAATTCACTGCTGATCACACCTTCAATATGGAAGATAACCATCATATTTTCTAATTGAGTATGAAAATAATGACAGTGACAATTAAAACCACAGCAGCTCATTCACATTTCGATGGACCTGGCACATCACAGGCATTATACCTGAAGTTTGTCATGACTCCACAATGTAAGGATCATTATCCCATTTTCCTGACAAGGGCAGCTCAGCTCAGTGAAGTAACTTGACCAAAACCAAACTCTTAATATGTGATAGAGCCAGTATTTGAATTTAAGCCAGAACGAACTCATGTTTATTCCTTATATAATTTGAAATAAACCTTTATGAAATGAAAACTAATGACATGGATAATCAGAAACATACCAATGGCAGAAGATTAATTCACTGCATTCATCACATAAGAGATAAAAGTAGACAAAATACATCACAATATAAAAGACTTAAATGACAGACTTAATAAGGTGAATATAATTAATATATGTCTAATTACATGCCATAAAAACAGAAAATATGCATACATGCTCAGGTGTTCATGTAACAGTCTTTAAAAATTGCCCTTTTATTAGACCATAAGTAAAGCCTCATGAGATGTCAAATAAGTATAAATGCTACGGACAGTATTAGAACAACTTAGAAATTAAAAAAAATTAGAAAGTAAAATAAATCATAATAAACGTTTATAAGAAAATTTAAGAAACTTTCATTTAGCAACACTTTAGTCTAAGAATAAATAAAAACCTCAATACTGAAAGTGCAAAATGTGTAGACACACCAATGAATACATGATACCAGAATTTACAGAATTAGTTTGTGAAAGCATTAAAAATTTTTTCTATGTAATATAGTCTTACATTGATGAGCAAGCATAAATAAAAATGCATCAATTAATCATTAAATCAAAAGAACTATCAAATAAAAATAAGTAAAATTAAAGAACACATAACAGAAAAAATAAAAAGATAAAGGCAGGTATCATTTATGTGGAAACAAAGAAAGTATAACTACTAAATCCAAGAGTTGTTTTTTAAATATCAAAGACCAATAAAAGCAATAAAAATAATTAACAATTAAAAATGGGGAATAATAAGGAAGAACTTACTACAATATAATGGAAGTGAAAGGTAGGTAAAGGCAAGCTTTTCTGAACATTATTAAAATATACACAATGGAATATTACTCAGCTATAAGAAAAGACAAAATATTGCCATTTGCAACAAAATGGATGGACCTGGAGATCATCACACTTAGTGAAATAAGCCAGACAGAAAAAACAAGGAACTGTATGAATTCACTCATATGCGGAATATAAAACTGAAAGCAAAGAAAAAAAGAAATGAACAAACAAATAACCCATGGACACAATCAATGTTTATTTGGGGACGAGTGGGTTAAGAAGGGGAGATAGGGCAGGGGGTGGGAGAGGAGAGGGGTAAGCTAAATATAAGGTGATGGAAAGAGAAGTCACAATACGTGGTGAACTTATTATACAACAAGTTGACAATGCACTGTAGAATTGTATGCCTGAAACCTATGTAATCCTAGCTAACAGATGTCACCCCAATAAGTCTAACAATAAAAATGAATTATAAAAAAAATAAAAAAAGAAAAGAAAAGAAAACATAAAAAAATAAAATAAAAAGGGAGATCTTTCTTTTTTTTCTTTTTGGTATGTGAGTAGCTCCCTGACTGGGAATCGAACCCAGGCCGCAGCACTGACAGCGCCAGTGCTAAAGCCTTAAGCCACTACACCATCAGGGAACTCCAAGAGAGATCTTAAAGAGAACATGTGTCACAAAAAAATTGACACCAATAGAACAAAAACATTCTAAATAGACCTCTTAATAGGAAACAAATGAAGTATGCAGAGAATCCACTGACTTCCTGCAAAAATGCATTTAGCTCTGTAATTATAACGGTAGATTTTTAACAATTTGAGACATGCCTGACCAATGTTAAAAGTTTCTGATCAGAAGAAGGAGATAGAAAGGAAGTTTTAAAAATTAAATCATTGTGTAAAGCTGGCCAAATGTCAAACTCAAACCCAACCAAGAGGCAACAAAAAAACTATGAGCCAATTGCACTTAAAATTATTACATTTAATTTATATTAGCAAACATAACACATAGGCCCACTCAAAGACTTGCACTCTGAACATGTGAAACTTATTCTAGAAATATAAGGACAAGTCAAGATTACAGAACCTACCAAAGCAATACTCCATTTAAGTGGACTGAAGAAAAACATTTATATCATCTTTGCCAGAAGCAGGGAAAAGCTGTTTGGTAAAATTGAAAATCCATTCATGATTTAAAACTCTTAACAAAATAAAAGTGAACAAGAGTCTAAATTTTTTCTACTTATAGTCCTTAATTTAAGACCCATCTGAGACTAAATGAGGGATCTTTTCCAGATCCAAATGCCACGTGCTTTGTGAGACATGCAGCAGACATAGTGGTGGTTAGCCTTGACCAGTGTCTTTGGCATTTTGCTCCACCCAGTATTTGTGTGGTGTGGTGCTTAGACTTGAAGCATCTAAAAATAGATGAAACTTATTGTATCACATCAGTATATTAATAGGGAAAGTTTTAAATTTAGTAACAAGAAAATAGTTATTATTATGATGGAGACTGAAGAGAACAAAATAAAATTGTGAAAGATCCTAACAGTGGTTGTTTACTTGGGGGGGAAATTTTGGCTGTCAAGGTCTTTTCTGAAGAGCTACTTGTCCCAGACCCACATTAGGCTTCCAGCCCAGGAATAGAGTGCTGCAGAGAAAAGTCCCCACATCTTCTGGCCATGAAAACCAGTGGAGATTGTGGCCCAGCAAGATGGAAAAAGAAAACTTTTATTCCGTGATGAACACTATCTCCAGCCATATGCTGATCCAGACACAAAGAGCCATGTGTGATTGTGTGTTAGGGCAATGAGGCATGTTTTGTCTATGGTAATGACAGCACACTAGTGGTCTATGGACCTTCCAGAAACTCATCCCAATGGATACTTCCTGAGGCCACTATCCTGGATCTTCTGCCTGGATTAGAAATATGTTGGATGGGGATCTTCTGTCTGCAAATGTGATATTTATCAATAGACACAATTCAGAGTCTCAGGGACAAAGAGCAAGCCACTGCACAAGTCTGCACTGCCTGTCAATGGAGATGAGTAAGGACAAGAAACCTGTTATGGGAATCACATTGCTGCAGGGGGCTACCCTGGGTCACCCAATCTTGGCTGTCACCCACTGTTAGTATGACTTGTGGCAAGGACCTCATCTAACTCATTTCCTTACTGTAATATAGAGATGACAATCGTTGGAGGTCTATGAGCAAATTCACTCATGTGCTGCAGTAAGCAAATGGTTTGGTTCATAGCAGGACCTAAATATTCATGTCTGTGATGTTTTCATAGCTATATTGAGAGACCTTTGCTTCTAGGCAATCTTTAACCCCCAATTCCAATTTTATGGTGTTTGCTTTTACTTTAACCCAGGGACTCCAACTGACTGTTCTCCTCTCCAAAACTCTCTCTCTCTCTCTCTCTCTCTCTCTCTCTCTCTCTCTCTCTCTCTCTCTCTCTCTCCCTCCCTCCCTCCCTC
>PVJL010014049.1:0-29628 GCA_004026885.1 Lyroderma lyra | reverse complement strand
TCAGGTTCATGAAGTCCTCCTTGAGGTCTATAAGTTTAGTACCGATGTCTTCTTCTAAACAGTTTATTGTTGCAGGTCTGATATGAAGGTCTTTAATCCATTCTGAGTTAATTTTTGTATATGGAGAGAGTTCACAGCTCAGGTTCATTCTTTTGCATATGTTTTTCCAGTTTTCCCAGCACCACCTACTAAAGAGGCTCTCTTTTCCCCATTGTATGTTTTTTGCTCCTTTATCGAAAATTATTTGTCCATAAATTTGTGGGTTTATTTCTGGGTTTTCAGTTCTATTCCATTGGTCTATATTTCTGTTCTTCTGCCAGTACCAAGCTGTTTTGACTATTGATGCTTTGTAATATAAACAGAAGTCAGGAAGTGTAATGGCATCTGACAGATTTGAGCTCAAATTCCATCTCTGCCTTTGCATGACCTTGGACAAGTAGCTTTTACCTGTCTGAATTTCAGTTTTCTCATCTATACAGTAAGATGAATAATGTACCAAATTCATAGGAGTGGATTTAGTTTTGTTCACATATAATTGAAATATAACATTATTAGTGTCAGGTAATCAGCATAACGATTCAACATGTGTATATGAGGGCTGTCCACAAAATAAATCCAGCTGTAAATGCCTCTATTTTTCTTATTACGTGTCTGGATACATTCCGGACAGCCCTCGTATGCTGTAGAAAAATCACCACAATATGTCTAGTTAATCCATCATTACACACAGTTAAACAATTTTTCTTGTAGTGAGAACTTTTAAGATTTACACTCTTAGCAACATTTAAATATGCAATACAGTGTTAACTAATGATAATCACCATTCTGTACATTGCATCCCCATGACTTATCTGTTTTGTAACTGGAAGTCTCTACCTTTTGACCACCTCCATCCATTCTGCCTGTCTACCAGCAAACCCTTAGTTATCTACCTACAATACACACATACATACAAGTTTTTAATCCGTTCTTTACACAAATGGTAGCATACTATGTACTTTCTGAACCGTACTTTTTTCACTTAATCCATCTTAGCCTCTTCCTATGACTATACATGAATAACTTCTTCATTGCATAGTTAAATAAAGAGTGATTTAGATAGTTTCTGCTATTCTGAAATGGCAAACAATGATGCAAAGAATTAATTACCTTGGACATACATCAGCTCTGTTGTGCAGGAGCATGACTGCAGGGTAAGTTCCTGAAAGTAGAAGTGACAGGTCAAAGAAGGCGTGCATTTGTAAATTTCACGGTGGCTTCACGTTGTCCTTTGCAGAGTAGTGCAAATTTGCACTGTTGTCAGGTGCACATAGAAGTACTTGCTTTCCTATGGCTAATACCCAAATTTAGGATTTTTACCAATCTAGTAGGTAAATAATGACAATTCCAGGGTAGTTTAAATTTTCATTTCTCTTTTCATGATTAAGCTGAACATCTTTTCATGTTTTGTGTTTCCACTTATATCTTTTTTTATTTCTATCTGTCCATGTCCTTTGCCCATTTATCTTTTGATGGTGAGTATAAAATAGAAAATACTCTTGCTTCTGGTCCTTGGTGCCGAGCTTCTAAAGCCCTTGAAGTTTCCCAAGTGATCAGAACAAGAGCATCTTTTGTTCTCAGTGTCTTTTGTTGTAATGAGGTGACTCTCGGTGGGCTCCTGGGTGGGACTGGTCACTGGAGAGGCCAGGCCATGATTAGAAACTTAGAATTTTCAGCCCCACCCACCTATTCTGCAGAGAGTGAGAGAGGGGCTAGAAATGGAGTTCGTAAATGATCATGCCTACATGATGAAGCTGTCTTTGTTATACAAGCCATGAAATTCCCGATGGCGTGGGGCTTGGTGGGCTTCTGGGTTGGTGAACACCTGGAGGTGCTGGGAGAATGGCACATCTGGAGAGGGCATAGCAACTCTGCCCCTTCCCACATGCCTCGCCCTAGGCAGCTGTCCCAGCTGGATGTTCACCTGTACTATCATATCCTTTTATAATAAACTGGTAAATAGTAAGTAAACTGTTTTCCCGAGTTCTGTGAGCCCCTGTGTGCAATTAATTGAACCCGAAGGGACGATTGTGGGAACCTTGGATTTATAGCAAAGCAGTCTGAAGCACAGGTGACAACCTGGACTTGTGAGTGGCATCTGAAGAGGCGGGTGCGGTCTTATAAGACTGAGTCCTTAACCTGTGCAATCTGATGTGATCCCTGGGCAGACAGTGTCTAAATTGAGTTACATTCTGATGTCACAGAACTGCTTGATGTGGGGAAGAAAAACCCCACACATCTGGTGTCAGAAGTGGTGTGAGTGTGGTAGTAGTGTGAGAGTCAAGGAGACACATAGGCGGGTGAAGGTTGTCTAAACAGTGGGTCTTTCTCTTACCATTTCCTAATTAGCCATTTGTCTGGGACATGAGTTGCAATTGCTTTTCCTAATTTGTCATGTGTTCCTAAGGTTGCATCGAGTTTTCCTCTGCACTTTTTTCCTGTAGAAAGGGTGCAAAGTTGGTAAGCCCTTGCCGAAGCTCTGAACCTCTGGGTTATGCTGATTAGAGCTACTGATCGTGCTAGAAAAAAAGACAGCAATTGCTACTAATAGTACACACCAAGTAATAAAAGGTACCAAGTTGTATGTTACAGTTTTCTTTCTCCTTAAAAAATAAAAATTTTCCCTTAAGAAATGATTTGCTCTGAAGTCTGAACTTTATAAGGTTTGCACATGCTTTTCTCTTTTATGAAAGAGAACTCATTTTGATTTTTAAAAAAAGCTTAGAGAAAGATGCTAACCTCTTATCTGTGACTAGAGTATCTGTAATTTTTGTCATAATGCTTGAACCATGTGACCTTACAAAGCTCCCACCAGGGGATTACATGTAGGAGCCAATTTTTTGAGAGGTAAGCAAACTCCTTTGGGAGCTTATTTGAAAAATGAAAGGTAGAAAGTGACAGCTTTGTGAGCCCATTTAAGAACAGATGGTTTAGATAAATCCAACTCTTACAGTAACACCTGACTGAGGATCATATTTAATCATTCTAAAATCTATCCACGAGGGGCATTCCTGGGTGCTTTTAACTTCAGGGAGCTTATGACCAAGAAGTTCCATCATCACAGCATGTCACGTGGCAAGGAAGTGTGCAGGAAACAGTTGCTGATACACATACTTTGTTCTGCAGAGTACAGTTTCTAAAGGTGCAGAAATTTCTCAGAGGAAGCAATTTATTAGTATGAGACTTGACCCTGCGAAATCCTAGCACCTTTTTTTGCCCTCAAACACTGGTGGGTTGACCTCTGAATCACATAGATGGATCATTTGACATAAGAACTACAGCGAACACTTGCAATGACTTCTTCAGCAGATATGCTCATAGGGCTCGTCTTGCCCAGGGCCTCGCTGCAGCTATAATAGAAGGCATGTGGATGAGCTACCCACATGTCACACCCGGCGTGGCCCCCAGATTCCAGGGCTCCCACGTGGCCTAGACCAGGAGATTTCATGCCAGACTGACACAAATTCAAGTCATCACACTCTCCCCACCTCTCACATCTCTAACATTGGCACAATTAAGACATTAAACTCCATAGCTAGGTATGCATAAAGATGGGTTACTTCTGTGAAACGTAGGAGTTATTCATGCATTATCAGATGTATGTTTAGCATGTGCTGTGTGTCAAGACACTCTTCAAGCTCAGGAGTCCCAGCAGCGAGCAAGACACACAAGACCCCAGCCCTTAGGGGGAAGACAGAGAATAAACACGTGACATCACATACACTAACAGGGTAATGTGTACAGGGGACAGGGTGACTTAGGGTAGTCCAGGAAAATGTGCCTGAAGAGGTAACTTTTGAGTTGAGGGTTTTATAGAACGAAAATGAACCAGTCGTGGGAAGAACTAAGGAAATAACAACAGAAGAGCAGGGATCTATGTGGGCTAACCCTGTACTGAAAGAAATTCGAAGGAAGCTTCAAAGAAGAAATGAGGAAGTTTCCTATAATATTAGGTTGATGCAAAAGTAATTGCAGTTTTGGATCTTGAATTTTAAATCATTGTAACTAGGCTCAAACACGTCTTTATTAATCAAAGTAGAAACCATTACAATCAACACATTTTTGCCAACAACGGATTTGCCAAAACAGTTTATTTGTTGCTGTAATATAAAAATCCGTGCTTTGGGATTCGATGAACTCTTGCAAAGCATCATATATATATATATATATATATATATATATATATATATATAAATTGACCATCATTGAGCCATTTCAATCCTCCCATTATACAGACATGAAAAACAGAGGCTCAGGAAAATGAAAGTAATTTCCCAAAGGCCATCTCATTTGGGCAACATGCATAAAGGTGACCTTCCTGAACCCCAGCCAACTAGCTTGTCGGACACCACGCTGGCTTTTTTATATACTCCTCCATGGCCGACTTCCAATTGCATAGATAATCCAAGTCTGTAACAGGACCCCAACACGGAGGCAGATAAAATGCCTTAGCTGTGGGGTTGGAGGGCGTGGAGGAAAACACACAAGTGCATGTTCAAGTGTTCCATTCAGAGAACTAACTACCCAGTTCGTCAGGATTCTCAAGCACCATAAAAGCAATTTTAAATGATTTTTAAAAAAAGGAAGAAGTCATTCAAAAATCGCCGAAGAGTGACGGAAAAGAGAATGATGGCTAAGAATGCTTTGACATAGTTACTTCAATCTCTTCAAAATGAAGATTTCATGGAGGTCTTATGAATATCATGGTGCGGCGGGGGGGGTACATATATCATTTATTAGATATAAATGATGAAAAATGTGTGACAGGCTGCTGTCATGCCCAGCGAAGTCGGGGTGGGCCGGTCGGGGCGGCCCGTCAGCAGCAAACACACGTGGCTTTCTGATGACCCACGGGAGGGAGCCGGCTAAGGAGGCTGCGGCGCATGCGCGGGTCAGGTTTCCACCGCACACGTTCGGGATTCGGCCGCTGGGGGGCAGTGCCCTTCACCTCGGACTCCGCTTTTCCAGACTCTGACCTCCCTGTTTCCCTTCCCCCAAGACATGCACTGCTGAGAGCCCCACTTCATGCTGCCTGCCCCCAGTAGGGTCCAGGCCCACCATCTGGAGAGGGCAGGGATGGCTTGTCCTAGGGTTTTCCAGAACGTTCGGGGAAAAGCGTCTCCAAGAAGAGTCCGTCTTCTGCGTGTTTGCAGCGTGCCCACTTACTGAATAGCTCGGATGTGTTGGGAAGCTCATGGCACGCTCTCCTGCCTGCTGAGGGTGAGCCATGGGACGAAGGCAGGAGGACTGAGAACCCAGCCTGCCTCCGTGCACTTGGCCCCCGGGCCAAGGAAGCTGTCCCGGGGCCTGCGGTTCCCTAGCTCTGTCAGGTGCTCCCGCCTGGGTTTCCTTCCAGAATCCCCTCCCTGCTAGAGTGTCCGATGGAGCCCCAATCCCACTTAGGGTTCGGCCACTGTGAATCTCACAGTTCATCGCCTGAGCCTTCAAGGGCGGGGAAGGTTGGAGACAAACATATAGGATCCACGAGAACCAATCTCCTGCAGTTCTCAGGAATTAGATCCCCTTTGTGTGGGACTGGCCTCCTTCTCACAGGCCAAAAGGACAGAAAACGGATCCGAGTGGCAGTCCAGACAGTAAACTGTGGACGCTCTCTGTCTTTTAAACCCCAGCCTGCAGTTTCTAAATAAAGCTGCTTAGTTTTAGAACGCCAGCGGAATTGTTCGGGCTCGGCCCCTGCAGTTTCAATAATGGCCTTGGCTTCTAAACCTTGACCTTGGAAAGAAAACGTTTACATTGTAAATGCTCTGGCAGCACGCACACTATTCTATCCAGGAATAGCCAACGGAGGCTAAGAACTCAGAAGAGGCTTTGCTCTTTCTTCTGAAAGGCCTAATCCGCGGAGCTTTCACGGTGGCAAAATCAAACCCTTAACAGTCATTGTGCACCAGTTCTAGCTGGGAACTTGCATAAAATCTGAAATTTCACACAACCAATCCTGTTTGGGGATGTTCCCACTGATGGTCAGGACGGGGAGCTGCTGGGGGTGTGGAGGAAATCGGTGTGCAGGCCCTTCAGCGAGCACACTTGCTAACAAAACGCCTTAGAACCTTCCCCTCTCCCCACACATGCACAGCTCCATGCTCCGTTGGGCCAGCCCTGGAGTTCTCCAGAAGCAGACAGGCTCTGACGTGGAAACAGACTGCATGGATGTCGGATACCTAAAGTCAGCCTACTAAGGCGCTCTGACATTCTCGGATTGTTCTAGAGCTCCGCTGGACAACGAAAGGCTGGGAGTGGCTTGATGCTGGGAAGATTAAGGTTCATCGTGACCTGAGGGCAAAACGGTAGTCAATGCACGGAAGCAACAGGAGGAATCTTTCAACTCCTGCGGGGGTGGGGGCCCTCTCCCATCATTAGGATTGTCTGAAGCTAGAATGAACCAGACCCAAAAGCCATGATCGGCTTGTCACTGAAGATGCCCAAGGAGCTTCATCATCAGTGACGGAGGGGGGACTCCTTCACAGACAAGCCCGGACACTGGCTGTCTCTGTGGCCATGGAGCCGCATAGGGCTGGCTCATGCCAGCCCCACAGGAGCAGCTTTGGGAAGTGGGGTTACAGGAATGGGTCACCCCCCAGGTCTCTGAGTCCTTAGGAAATTGTCGCCTTGTGCCAGGACTTACATAGTGTTCTGTTCAAGCTCTATCCTGAGCTTTTTTCTTAAATTAACTAATTCAATCCTCACCAAAACACGATGAGGTTACGTAGCATTATCATCCCCATTTTAAAGATGAGGAAATCAAGGTGCAAAGAACTGAAGTCACTCACAGTTTCAACACCTGAACCAGAAATCCTTACAGCTGTAATTCACTACTATGTTGGAGCCCTTTTAGTGTAATAGGATGAAGGTGGTGATGATAATGATGATGGGAAAGAGAGAGATGATTGTATAACCTTCTGATTAAACCTCAGCCTTTTAGTGGGCCTGGCTCTTGGGACTGCGACTTTCCCGTGTTTCTTCAGCAGAATGACTACTTTTCCCCATTCCCTATTTCCCACCTGCCTGCTGCAATCTCAATCTAGTGCTTGGAAGTCCTGCTTTTCCATCAAAATGAGTTGTTCTCCCCTGAGGTGGGACAGAAAGGCTGTAGCGGGGAGAATTCCCTTCTTTCATCTGGAATAAGACCCCAGCAAAGTCCTTCCCTAGGAGAAGGCTCTGGGCTTATTTCACAATGACTGTCACAGCTACGAGGGTATTTTTCTCAAACCCCCATGAGGAGAATCCTTTAACCCCAGCCAAGCCTTCAGAGACCTGCACTTGGCTGAGGTCTTGATTACAACCTCATGAAAAAGACCCCAAGTCAGAACCACCTAACTTGGCCACTCCCATATTCCTCCCCCACGTGATCTGTATAGGACAATAAATTTTTCATGGTGTCTTCAGGCTTGAAGTTTTAGACATCTAACCGAGTAGTAGAACAGTCTGGCTGCAGAATCTGCTTTCGTCATTACTACATAAGAAAACTGAAGAGGGAAAAGCAATCCTCCTTGTGTGGTTCCACGTCATTTAACGGTGAGTGTGGGTACCTCCTCCCGTGATCTCAGCTAACACCAGCGGCGTGCATGTCAGACTGGAGAAATACAGGGGGGACAAGAGAGTGTGGGAGCCCAATAAGATGCCCCTGGATTCAAATCTAGGCTCTGTCATATTTCTCACTTTGGGGCATGTCCGAAAGAGAGGCCATCATTCCTACAGAGACAAATGGGTGAGGCCCCATCTCTCTAAGCAAGGCTGAGAGCTGGAGGGGTATAGAGGGCTATCCGGAAAGTACCCAGCCACGTGCCGTGAAAGACACAGGCATTTCAGGCTGGATTTTTCCGGACAGCCCTCGTGTCTGTGGAAAGAGTAGAGTCAGAGATGGGTGCATTGTTCGGAAGTGAGGGTGTTTAAGGGCTGGTGGGCCTTTAGCTGCTGCTGCGATGACCTGCAGCTCCGGTGGCGGCTGGCGCTCAGGGGCTGTTGGTCAGTGAAGATGGGTTGAAAAGCAGGGCTGGCAGTTATGTGTTGCTTTGGCCTTTTCCTAGGAGTACAGGAACATTCTGCTGTCCCTTAAGCCATTGCACGTCATTGCTCTCGTCCATAGTAAATTGAAGCTTCTGTCGCAGCTCCTGTTGATGAAGTGCCCGCTGGGAGGTAGTGGCCACACGCCCTCGGCCACGACTGCTCAGCGCGACCATGGCCGTCAGCACTAGGGAAACCAATGAATGCAGCTGCGTCTCCGTGAAACTTTATTTACAAAAATCGGCAGATGGTTGGATTTGTTCTCTGGGCCATAATTTGCTAATCCTGCTCTAAGTGACCTTGGGTGCTCTATCTTCTCTCGTGGCTTCGAGACATGCCGTTCGCTCTATCTGTGTCACACGGGCCCTCGCCCTGCACATCCTGCGGCTCGGGACCAAAGCATCGCTTCACGCCTTTAGACGATTGCACATTCCTCTGCCGTGGGCTTCCCGGTGTATTTCCTCTTCCCTGGCCCTCCCCTCCCTTTATTGTAATCCTGTGTTTCTGTATCTTTTCTTCTTTGGCAAACTGTGAGCTCTGTGAAGGCAGAGATTAGGTTTGTCTTCTGCACCATTGGACCCACAGGGCTTAACCAGTTCTTTGCACAAAGTAGGTGCTTGATAAATGGGGGGAGGGGGGGAATGATGTCACAGAGAGCACCTAAGACAAACTGACCATGTCACACCTGCATCTACCTCGTCTGCACTTTTTCCTAAGGCTACTTTGTTCCTAAGAAATGGATGCTACGCTTAACACATTCTGTTAAACTCCCAGGCAGTTTCGCCTCTATTTCACAGTGTAAGATTCAAACTGAGGAACCGTCTGTGAAATTCGTGTTTAAAGCGCTTTCATTCTCTTGCCACTATTATCCCCGCAATAGTGACCTTTAAATTTAGCCTGAGTCTAAGTGGGGTTGTCAGAACATCAGGTTACATTATGCCTTTGAACGGCGCCGTAAGTCCCGGCTCCGACCGCACAGCGGGAGGGCCCCGGCGATCCCCGAAGCCGCAGCCGCCGGAAGCGGGAGCGGAGCTGCGAGTGGGTCAGCGGTCAGGAAGGCGCGTGCTTCTGGGAAACCAGCTTCCTCATTTAGCTTCCCAGAAAGTAAGTCGCCCTCGGCTCTCGCGTGGTCTTACCTCTTCGGGCGGATGGGAGCGAGCCTCGTGTCTGAGGGAAAAGCCTGGGATGGTGCTGTGGAACTTACTGGACTCCTCAGGGGTGGTGTGAGGAGCTGTGCCCTGGGACCTGCGGCCCGTGATTGGCGGGGGCTCCCGGGCTGGAGGGCAGCTGCTTCTCCTAGCGGGGAGCCATTTCTCCACCTTTTTTGTAGCAGTTTGATTACTGCCCCCCTCCTCCTGGCTGATCAACAGCTCAAAGGCTGAACAAAGTGTCCCCCAATGACACTTGCAGCTCCGGGTCGATTTCTTCAGGGCCCTGGCAGAGGCAGCGCTGCTGGAGAGCAAGCAGTGTGGGGTGGAGGGAGGAGGGAGGGGGATCGAGCCCCAAGGACGAGGCGGGGGCTTCTGCACGGGCTGTTGCGTTGCCGTGAAAAGAAGACCTCTTGCTCTGCTTCTGTCCCAAAGAATCCGCGGATGCTAGCAGCTGAAATCCGAGAAGGAAGATGAGAAGCAAACGATGCAGGCACACGGAGACCATAAATGAAAAATGAATGAACACGAGGCCTAGCTTGCTCCTTGGGGAACTTCAGTGTGGCACGAGGCAAAGGATACCTTCCGGGGCTTTTATTTACCCTACCCAGTCCAGTTTCAATAATAACAGGCCCGTGCAAATGGCGTGGTTAAAGCCCCCTTGCCGGGAGGCAGGATCCTCTTGCAATCAATGAGAAACGTTCCAGGCGCGTTCTGAGCGCTGTGCCTGGGTTAGGTGGAGTCGGAGGAAACGGGCATTCTCTTAAGCCCCCAAATGGCTAAACACCAGCACTGTCCTGTTTCCAGCTGATGTTAACGCCTTTGATTTTTACGACCACCCTCTAAAGACTGTTGTTTCGGGATATGATGAGCTCTAGCTGATTCTGAACTCAGCCGGCCACTCTGGTCAATGTGCCTGGTTTCCCTCCCTGTGAAATGGGACTCTATCCACTTGCTTCACAGGGTCATCGGAAGAGGACTGACTGAGTCCATAAGCGTAACAGTGCCTGATACTTGAGCGTTGAGACAATATAGGTCATTATCATGAACTCTCTGTAAAGTGGTATTTGAGGCCTTCATTCTAGAAATAGCCTGTTACAGTGACAGCTCATTTGTTTTTTCTGCCGGACACTTATTTACTCTTCTTCTGTGACAGCACCCCAATTTTCCCTTCCAATAACTCGTCCCCCTCTGACAGGGGTTGTCAACCAAGGAGCCTTGCCTCCCCTTGCTATGAAGTTGAATGGAAACAGAGGTACCCCAAAATATGCCTCTTTGGGATATGGATTATTTTTAAGAAACAGAAGACTCAGGAAGAATCTCTGAGCTTCCCCTGACTGTCTAACAGAATTTAGTTATCGCCACAGATAAGTACAGTTTAATATGCACTAGTAGTGACAGGCCGGGAGGAACCCAGGGAGGCCCTTTCAATCAAAGTCTTCTCTGTGTCCCCTTGTTAAAGCCGGCCCTGTAAAGGTTTGTTTGGCGAACATTTGCGTTTCCAACTCGCTGTGAACTACCTCCCTCCCCTTTGAGGTCCCAAAGTTCAAACTCCCCTTCCTTCTTAGCTCAATATGATATATAAGCTTTAACTGCCCGATTTGTCTGTGGGTCCCCTATTCTTACAGAACCTGTAGACATACTCCCAAAGTTTGGTGGCTTTCTCCTGTGAATCCGTCTCGTTCTTTTTCTAATATTTTTTTATTTTTCAGTGACAGTTGACATACAATCTTATATTTGTTTCGGGTGCACAATGCTTGATTATTAGACCAGCCCGTAGGACTAAGAGGGGAAAGGGGACATTCCTCCTCACCCACAGCATGAGTCCACGTGTGGGCCCAGTGCGCCAATCCCACTGTGTCCCACGTCCTGTCCTTTCAAGGCCAGGCTTAGCTGGTTTTCCCTGATTCTGCAGCTGTTCTGTGTCCCTTCTATAAATTCCCTCTCTACACAGTTGGGGAGGGAGACCTGCGGGTCGGCGAGGTGGTTTAGACCATTCACGAGTTCATTGGTTTATATCGTTGCAACCCAAGATCCTTAACATATACAAGAGCCATCCGGAAAGTCTCCAGCCGTGTAATAGGAGAAACAGAGGCATTTACAGCTGGGTTTTTCCCCGGACAGCCCTTGTACATCATTAGAAAGAGGCATTGTCACCTCTTCTTCCCAAATAGTGAAACCAGCCACCATACACTGACTCTGTCTAGACCTTAGTATGTGCTTATGTTTAACACAACTCTGCCACAGTGGGCGTCATGGGCCCCATGTCACAGATAAGGAGATCGAGGACCTAGGGTTTCGTGCCAGCTCTCCCACTCATGCCTGTGCCTCCTCCAGCAAAGCCCTGCACCTCTCTGAGTCTCAGTGTCTGAGGCGGGAAATGGGTTGGTTATCCTGCCCATTCACCGGGGGGTTTTGAGCATCAAACACGATGATGCAGGTAGAAAAGTATTTTGTAAACTGGTTAAATGTCATATAAATGTAAACTTGTATTATGATTTCCTTTAGCCAAAAGATACATTTTAACTTTTCTTCTTGGTGCCTGATTTAAGCCATTTTGTTCTTCTTGTTACGTTTTTTAATAATATTTTTTTTTTAAAAAAGCAGGTTTTAAGTGCAAGTCCCAACAGAAGTGCACCCCAGGATAACACGATTCTTTTCCTGAAAGCAATGTTGCGCCTCCGTGGAGTTCCCCAGCGCTGCCTTCTCTTGCGGGGCCACTCATGGCTGAAGCATATGTTCTTTGCTTTTCTGATCAAACTTAGAGCCCCTTTCTCTCCTTTAACTCTTCTTTCCCTTCTGTCTCCCCCAATATTGCAGCTCCCAAAGCACCCATAAATGCCCGCAGAGACTACACACAGCCCTATGAGGGCTTTTAGTCAATTAAGGATTAGATCCAACTTCCTGTTATCAGACCTGGGATTCAAATGGAGGTTTTCCAAAGTCTACAGAGGATTATGGAAAGAGTAAGCAGGAATCATGAAAACTAGGGATGTTATTTCCAAACGCCAGTGTTTTAATAGACAGATTGTGCAGGAGATCAGGCTGCAGCCTGTTAGCAAAGGATAAAGAAAGATGAAGGAGGTGACCGTCCCTCATTTGTGACCGCCAGACGAACGTGCTTGTTGGCCCATAGCGCCATCTTGTGGACCACTTAAAAACAGGGCTCAGTTTTTGCTTGTGATTGCACTTGCTTGACTATTCCTCACCATGTAAGGCATCCATTAGAGCTGCAAATGATGCCCTGATAGCCCAAGAGAGCGCAGAGGATCACACCTGATAGAACTCATCGGTTTATTGATCTCATAAACTCATCAGGCATGGTTGACCAGGCCCCCCGTGCTCTCCCTCTTGCCTCTTGGGGCGTTCCTGGCTCTCCTCTCTTGATAATTTCCCTCCAGCCTCCTTGACCACATCCACTCTATCTGTATAATTCCCAAGTTCGTTCTAATCTTTGCTTACTCGTTCTGTGTGCAGTGGTTCTTCAGCATTTCATCGCCCCAGAGACCCAGAAGTCAGCCATGACCATAGTCCCTCTTTCCAGAAAACGGCGCTCACGTGACAGCCCCTTCCACGTCCGTACTCTCTCTCATGCAAACATAGGTGCATACACACACACATACACGCTCACATGTTTTTGCCAAAAATTGTAGGGTGGCTCACAAAGCTCCTGCCTCCACGTTTAGAACATGTGCTTTACAGTTTTACCTTCAGTGACATCGTGGAACCCCAGACCTGTAACCATCACATCGGTGAGGGTGCACCTCAGATCCCTCCTCCCTTTCTATTACATATGCGGCGCATTTCCTACTGCCCTCACTATCCGGACCTTAACATCCTACCCTTTCCTATAGCTTAGCCTTTGACCCCCACGAGCCCGGTCATAAAATGCCTCTGGGCACACACGAATTCTGCTCAGATGCCACCCACCATCTCTGGGAAGCCAACCCCTACTCAAAGGAAATTCAACTTTTTCTTTTGTTATCTCTTAGGCCATTTTCAAAATTCTTTGCAGAAAATACATAAGACTTCCCACAGTTTATAAAATGAGCGAGTCGGTGGCACACTCTTGAGAAAAGAGAACTCGTCCCATACCTCTTTGCAGGTTCCATACTAGAGGGAGGGCCTGACCTTGTCACTGTGCCTTTAATGTCAGTGAAGTTGGAAGACTTGGTTTAACTTCTCCCTCCACACCTCACCGTCTGATCATGACCGAGGTCAAGCTGCCAAGCCTTGGGCTCCATCTGCGCTCAGGGATCTGATAGCTCCTCCACGTGGGTCCCTCAGAGGATTCAGGGAAGTGGTGTGTGTAATGCACTTGCACACTTACTGGCACAGGTGGGGTCTAAGGATGTCTCCTGAACAAGAGGCCACACGGAGGAGAACGAGGAGTTGAGGTCACTTCATCCAAACAAAATATTCTCCTATGATTTAGAAAACAAGTGACCTGTCCCTTCTTTCCATAAAAAAAAAAAAATGATTAAAAAGTCCCTAAATGCTAGAAACTGATCTAGGTAGTAGAGATAGAAGGTGAACCCGTATTTTGCCCTAGGAGGTCCAGCCTTTGAAACTTCTTACTCAATATTGAGATGCCTCCCCCAGCAGCCACTGCTACAGGAATCATTTATGAGAGTAACTTTTTCAAGCACTGTTACTCAGGCCTGGGTGGCTGACTTTCCAGTCTGAGCTGATGGTTGACGAGAGGAATCTGCTATGGCCGGTCTCAGTCGCACAGCAATAATGGTTTTAGCAGCACCTGCGAGTTGTCCGAGGTGCGGGAGACACCGCACTCAAGTTCAAGGTACAGGGTCTCACTCCAGCAGATGCCCTTTCCTCCGAACCACGTTGCCCAGGGGAGTCTGACTTCTGCCATTCTTTGAGATGCTCACAACGGTTGATAGAAATGTGTTGATTGTCCTCCTGCATGACTTTGTGTGAAAAAATCCCATTCAGAAATTCCTATTTTTAATTAAAATCCGTTTCTCTCATACCTGAAAAGAAATGTCTCCCTGAGTTCTGCCCTAGTACTGGCCAAGTCCCTCCCCAGAACGACTCACTTAACACTCCCACCAGCTGAAACGGGAAACTTCCTGCTTCCCCACACTCATGCCATCTTGTCGGACTTAATATTCTCCGACAAACTGGATTTTGTCCACCTGATAGGTGCAATGTGGTGTCTCCCTGCTGTGTAAAGTGGCCCCTTCTGTGATTATGAGAGAGGTTGAACCCTTTCCCTGTACTCGTAAGCCACCTGAATTTTCCACGCTGACTCCCCTGCTCAAATTTCTGACCATTGTGTTGGCATTCAGGCCTTTAGCTTGTTGACTTGCAGGAGTCCTTTCTATATGGTAGATCCCATTTAAACCCATTTAAAAGTTCTAGTTTTTTCATTACCTGATGGGTTTATGTGTCACATTTAAGTCACAAATCATCTAAAAGTTTCCCCTTTTGCATATGGTGTGAGGTAGAGATCTCACTTTATTTTTCTCTATAATATAAATCCATTTCCCAAGGGCAACTTTTTAAGAACCTGTACTTTCTCTATTGATTTGTCTTCCCCTCTCTGTCGTATATCAAGTTCCTAGATATGTGTGGATCTGGGAGTTAATTATAGTTTTTATTCACACTCTCAGATCCACCACTCTCTCTTATTTCATCCATTTCCAAGGATGCTTCCCAGGGACAGAGACGTGGTCCGTGCTCACTCAACACCTAGCCAGAATCATCCTTCGCCGGAAGTTGTTTGCTAGACCCCTCAGTACCCAGGCCAACCCTGCCTGCACCGGCCATTTTTTCATTTCGGGAAGAAATAAAAGGAGCTTTCACAATCCTTACACAATGGATGCACATGGATGGGTAATTACAGCTAAAAGCCAAGTTTTAGAGTATTTTTTAAAGTTAAAGATTTTTGTTCAAGAAAGACTAAGCAGCTACAGGAACTTAGGACATTGATAAACGATGGTTTTCCAGGCGCGGTTGCTGTTGGGAACGAAAGGCAGCCCCTTAAAGGGCCAGGGCTGCATTTGTCCTCCCGCCCCACCGCTCAGCCGGCCCTTGTAGTGGGCCTCGCTGCTGTGCTAATGCACGAGCAGCTGCACAGAAGCAGGCGCCCTGGGGTGGGAGGCAGGATGCTCAGGGCCTTGTCTTTGTCACTAACGGAGTCCCCAGGAGCAGGTCACAGAGCCTCCTTTTTGCTCTCCGTCCAGCAAAGGGTCAGATTGTCCGAGTTGTCACCAAATTCAATGCGGAATGGTGTGTGCTTGTCACAGGGCCAAGATGAGCATGTGTTGTCGTTTTTGTGAGTTTCCCTGAGAATTTAAAGGAGCTAAATCTCCAAGAAATTTTGCTTTCTCTCACATTTATTTAGCTCTCAGAGCTCTCTTGAGATAACCTACTTGAAATGATTTAAAATCGAGTTGGCTTTAGCTATCTGAGAGTGACATGAGATTTATCAACATGCAAACAATTGGACCCGAATGTCTCAATTTCTATTTGGCTAAAGAATGAATACATCCTGAAGACATCTGAAAGAATACAAGAGGAAGAAGGGCCCCTTTGACGTAAAAGAATTTACTTCAAACAATGAAGGAGTTATAAAAGGCCTTCAAAGAAAACAACAACAGCAAGTCCCTCAGTACGGCCTGAGATCTCTGCCAACCACTGTGCTTCTCCTGGGGGAAAAGACCCCTCACTCTGGGAGAGACCCCTTCTGAGAGACAGGGACCATCCGCCTACCCTGGGAGAAGGGGACATACGATGTCGTTAAAAGTCCTTTCAGTTTAGCAATCCCACATGCCTGGTGGTTGCTTTTTAAAAAATAGATGTTTGTTTTTTTCAAAGTGGTTTTAGGTTCACAGCAAAACCAAGCAGAAAGGAGGGAGTTCTCACATCCCCTCACGTCACACACACAGTCTCCCCAACTATCACCATCCGCACCAGAGTGGGCCATTCGTTACCACTGTGACCCCACATTGACACGCCATAGTCACCCCAAGTCCACGATTTACATTGCGGCTCACTCTCTATGGGTTTGGGGAAATAATGGCATACACCCACCAGTGCAGCCTCAGACAGAAGGTTCTCTCTGCCCTAAAAACCTGCTATGTTCTGCTTCTCCATTCCCCCTGTCCCTCTAATGCTCAACTTAAAAAAATATATATCAACAAACCTTTTTCTTTTTCAATAATTGTAGTTTTCAGAAACGTTGCAAAGACATTGTGGACTCCCTGTCCACCTCTCAGCCGGTCCCCCCCATTGCTCAAAACCAAGACATGGACATTGGCACCAAACTCCAAACTTCATTTTTATTTCACCCTGTTTTAATTAATACCCTTCATTGCTCCGGGATTTAAATCAAGATGCCACACTGCATTTCATTGTCATGTCTTCCCAGTCTCTTCTGGGCTGTGAGGTTTTCAGTCTTCCCCGTCGTGGTCATGACCACGCGTGTCTAGAGGCCGGCCGGCCCGATATGACCTATAAAATGCCTCATAATCTGAGTTTGCCTGACATCTTCCCCATGCTGATCCTGAGGTTCTGGGGGTTTTATTTACAAGCATACAGATGTGAATTACCCTTCCAATCATATTGCTCTAGGGGGTGCATGACGTGTCCGTGACATCTCATCGCACGACTCGGTGATGGTAAGTTGCTTCATCTGCTTAGGGTCGTGTTTGCCAGGTTTCTCCACTGTGACGTTATGACATGTTTTCCTTTCCCTCCTCTGTGCTCTTCTTTGGACATAGTCACTGAGTACAGCTCCCTCTCAATGGTGGGAGAGTGTGTGGCAACTAAGCTCCAACCCTTGAAGGACAGGAGGGCAGATGATCTACACATGTTATTTGGCATTCCCTGTTATTGCTTGCTCTTTTGATATATATGTATGTTCCATGTCATTTTGTTTGTTTTGTTTTAGCCGACGCTAGAGACACAGAACAGTTGGCTCATACCAGCTTGACAGCACCTATTGTCAAATTTGCAGGAATTTTGCAAGCTGGTTGACATTACGCCGACAGCCCGTAGTCAGCCACGGTGGGAGTATTTACACCACAGGCATTGGCAAACACTGCAAATCCTCCCTCTCCATCCCCCCTTCCCCGGAGAGCTGGTTGTTAAACAGATACCAGCACGCCCTTGTGTGGTGTGTATGACCGATAAACACAACATTCCCCAAAGGGCAAAGAAAGAAAATACTCAGCTATCACTGTGGATCCTTTATTTCTTCACTGATTGAAACAGAAAGAGGAGGCAGAAAAGGCCCCCCAGCCTGCCACCTCACCCCTGCACAAGATGCACCATCGCTGTGTACAGAGAGGCCCAGCTGGAGGTCTTGGCAACCCATGTGCTGCTTGTCCCCACCGATGAGTAAAATGTAACACGCTTCAGACTCCCAGCTGATAAGCGTTTAATATCAACATTGATTTATGGTATCCTGAATGGATCACGACGATCGTTATTACTTACTTACAGTAATAGCTGTGTTCGATCCTCAGGGCCCCGTTTTCCCTACTGGGGATGGTGCAGGGTCACTCCCACCACGCCAAAGAGCCCTGAAAATAAGTGAAGCTGGGGGCTTAGATCCATATTGCCCTGTATCCCCAGGGAGAGAGAAAAAAACCCAATTCCCCCTGCTTAAGGAAGGGTTTTTACCCTTTGGAATGTAAATACATGTCTCCAGGAAGTGGATAAGACAACCTGGAGCCTATAACCAAGGGTTTTTCCTGCTTTTGAGGTGGAAACACAGGGAGAGACACACACCAACCCTTCCTGAGGCCTCCGGGCTGTTCAGGCCCACTCTGCCCAGGCTGGTCTTTAATCCAGGCCCCAGGTCTCCTTGCTCAGACATCCCTAACCACGCAGGAACCTAACTGTATCTTCCCCACTGTCCCACCTTCTGGGAGGAACCAGCAACAGTACAGGTTATGAAGTTCTGTTCATGAGAACCGACAGGAGAACAGATGCCTCCTCAGTCTCTGGGGTCTGGCATTTCCTTTTGCTTTAATCCAAAACATCCATGTTCCACAATTTGATCAAAAGAGGGGAGGCAGCCCCAATTTCTAGGACCCTAAAATTGAGTACATAGAATTTTGGAGGATGGCGTTAGGTTTTGTGAAGAGAGACCTAAGTCTCCAAGCCTGCTTTTTTGGGGAAATAGGGAGCAAACTCAGCAGGCAGCATGGGGGACCTGTCTCCCAGAGAGCTGTTTATTACAGAAGCCCTCAGAGGGCGGTGACCTCAAATATAGCCGATAGCCGACTCCATCTTCAACCCCAGGGCTCACTGCAGACCTCCCGAATTAGAAGCTCTGCGATTCTGGTGCCCAGGAATCCCTATTTTTACCGTCTCTCCGGAAATTCCAAGAAGCAAACGGGTTTGGCATTGAGTGCTCCAAGCGCGGCTCCCGGGGATCGGGAGGTGCGCACAGCTCCACCTGCAGGCGGAACTCAGTTTCGCACCCGCCCCGCGTTCACCGGTAAGCAAGCGTCTTCCAGCGGGATGTAAACACGGAAATCTGAGACGTCTTTTCTGCAATCATCGACTTCAGTCATCCTCCTTAGAACGTCCTTTGGAAGGCTTCAGGGAAATCTCGGGCAGATTCCATAACTTTCTAGACATAGTTACTAAAAGTCCAGACCAGTTTAAAACTTCAGACTTGCACACCACGGACCTCTCCCCTCCCCGCTACACCCTCCTGCCACCTCCCAGCTCAGGTTGTTGGCAGGGGATCACGATAGACGTCTGGGGCATGTCTCCTCTTTCCTCGGACCCCCGACAGTGAAAGGAGAGGTGTGTCAATCACCTCCAACACATCAACACCATCTCCTTCCCTCCTCCTGGTCTCGCTCTGCTGAAGGTGGCGGACCGGGGGACACGCCATGCTTGCTAGAGGGGGCAGCGTGCCCCCTTTCTGAGGGAGGGGTCCTCTTGGCACCCGGGGAGCCCCCCTCCTGTCTTGCCCTCCAACTTTCCCTCACGTGCAGCCTAAAGCGCTGTTGGTTCCTCTTCCACACCCGCCGGGTCACCCTCCCAGGAAGCTGGGGAGGCATTCCTTTCATTTGTTCCTTCTCGGGTCCTTGTCCTGCCGGCACTGAGGGCTCCAGCGAGCCTCCTGCCTTCAGGTTATAGAAGCAAAAAGTAGTTAATGGGATCTTTGCTTGTGTGTGTCTGCAGGGGGCGTGTCACCCTCTTCCAAGAACTCACCACTGCGATGGCAGCACCAGGGTCTGCAGGCCGTACGTGCTACCGAGCAAGGGAACAAGATGGCAGCCAGTCCTCATGCAGACACTACCCATCCCCACACGTGGCGCCCTTGGAGCCTCCCCTGGGTGGGCGTAAGCAGGAGGGAGGCATCCCTGTCCTTCCTCACAAGGCCAACAGCCCTGGGCTTGGGTAGGGGTGAGGCCTGAGGAATAGTGGTAAGTGGCAAGGCCAGTCTTGCCCATCTCTCTGCATTCCCTGGCAGGAGCCATAGACCCCAGTCAACAGTCGGCAGCTCTCCTTAGAACGCTGCCTGCTCTGTGCCTCTTCATCTTTACCTGTGGGTCCTGTTAACGACAATAGAGAGTAAGACAAAGTCCTAATTAGAACTCTATGACACAGTCATATCCCCCAAGAGGCTGACTGAACCCCAACTGGTCTTGTGTTCACCATTTCATTTCCCATATCCAAGAAGGAGCCTGTGATGTGTGGTAGGCACTCAGTAACGGATGAAGGAAGGAATGAACCAATGAACTAATTGGTTCTATGTTGAGAGCCAAATTAGAAAATAGAATCTGTACTGACCGATTTCGCTGGGAGGTGGTAGCCACCCACAACTAGAACCCATAAGAGCAAACAGGCACCCGACCAAATGCTGGGTAGGCATTACGGTTTTAACTTCCTCAGCACCCCTCTAGAGTAAGTATTATTAGCACCATATTCCAGGTGAGGAGACTGATATTTTAGTAAAATGCCCAGGTACTCTCAGGATATGCCTAGATTTCTCTCATTAAGCTTCCCTGCTTGACAAAGAACAGGCATGTTTTCGCTTTTGGCTTTCAGAGTGGAAATGGCAACTAGCTGTCATTTCTCAGGACAACATTGAAGGTGGTGGTTGCCTAGAGTTCTGCGTCGATGAGAATCCAGCCCCATGGCTTCATTATGTCTGCCGTGTGTATGTAAGGGGCCAGTGGTGCGACACACGTCATCCCTGATCCAGGCGTCTGTCGATACCTTTTCTAGCAAAAGTTAGGAGTTGGCAAAGCCTACCTTTGGGATCCCCAGCACTCCCTCCCTCTGTCATCTCATTTCCCTCCTCTTTCTTGGACTCCGTGTCCACTCTTTCTCTGATGCCCGTTCTGATACGGATCACTTCTACTTCAATTTACATGAGTCCTTATTGTCTCTCCGTGCGGTCATTTGCATTCAAGCTTAGACTCCTTGGCTGCTCTGTTAGAGTAGAAAGTGCCCTGGACCTAGAATGAAATGACCTGTGTTTCAGTTCTACCTCAGTACGTATTATCTGGGTGATCCTATAAAAAGGACTTAATTCTACTCCAATTACCATAACTCCTGCCAAACCTAGTTCCAAGCTTGCTTTGAGAATTAAATAAAACTATGACATTAAGAGGCAATATAAGTCCTGTCATTAGGACATAACAGCATTTGTTCTGCTGTTGAAGGGGGCTCAGGACCTGGTGAAAAAAACAGGAGATAGTCCTTATGGCAGGTGTAGCTTCTAGACTCTCTTTCTGGGCAGCATCGAGGTAAGTGGGCAAAGATGATGGGCTGGAATTTCAGCTCCACCACATGCCAGCTGTCTGACTCTGGGCAGTCTGTGTTGCTTTTTCCCTAAAAAAGAAATGGACTAATTAGAGTTTCTACCTCATACGGTTGTTATGAGGATTCAGTGAGACAAAATGTAAAATTCTTACAATAGTGCCTGATGGTAAGTGCTCAACACTTGTTAGTTATTAGTTTCTACTGAAGTGTCCCCTTCTGTTTAGTTCTGAACACCTTTGTCTTGGCTTGGAAAGCCAGTTACTGACCAGGGAGAACTCAGGAGAGGCAGATACCTTGGAAAGGTGAACATGCCAGTCCCAGGTACTTCTTGTGTCTACACCAGCTTCTACACCTGCTTTTGTGGTCCCTTCATGGAGAACCACATAACTGCAAATGCACAGCTATGGGATAAGTGACTATTAGGGCATTGCCATGGATGTTAGGAGAGTCTGACGAGGGTCAGTGGTTTAGTGAAAACATACACTTTGAAAGTCAGCAGGAGAGTATTTGAATAGCTGTGTGACATAGCACAAGTTACTTAACCTCTCTGGTACACTATGGCAGACATTATTGTTTAGCCAATCCAATAATAATGTTCACCTCTTGTCTACTTTTTCATTTTCCTGTGCAATGGTTGGAAGGCTAAGTGTCCACTTTCCTAATTTCCCTTGCTGCTTGAGGTAGCCATGTGACAATGTTCTGGCCTGTGACCAGAAGTCTTCTGCTGTCGGAAGAGGCTTCTGGGAAATATTCTACTCCTTCAATTAAAACAGTACAAAAGAATCTGGCGCCACCTCTTTCTCCTCACTCTAACTTTTCACCACAATGTGGCATGGTGGGGTGGAGGGCAGGGGACAACTGCTAGTGATCCTCAATATCCATTCCCCATTCTCCCTTAGTAGTAGAACCCTCCCTGGCTTTAAATTAGCACACGGACAACCAAAGACAAGACGCGATGCCTGGCCTCCCTTGCAGCTAGATGTGGCTGCTAATGAAGTTCTCTGTAATAGATGTGAACAGAAGTGGCTTACACAACTTCCAGATGGGCTGTTAAAAGCTAGGGTGCACCCTTACCTTCTTTTTCCTATGGGCTGGAATGTGGATGTGGTGGCGATCCATCTTGGATCTTGGGGACAAAGGTACCCCTCTTACCCAGGGACAGGGAACAACAAGACGGAGAGAGGCCTGGGTCCTTGACTTTGGCTATTATGTGAGGGGCATGATATCCTTCAGTCTGGTCCAAGACAACAGTTTTTGAGGTCTTGCTAAGGTGTCCAACCTGTATCCCAACTAAAACTTACAGATTATTATTATGGCCATTTCACTGATGAGGAAACCAGTACTCCGACAGATAAAAATGACTTACATGCAATCACAGTCAGGAACAGGCCAGCTCTGTCCCACTGCATGTCCGCATTCTTTCCGTTACACCACCTTGTCTCAGACACTGTTTAGGTGATCAGTATGTACCTGTGAGTGTGTGTGCCTGTGCCTGTATGTGTGTGTCCATGCGTGTGTGTGCATGTGTACATAATTTAGATTGTTTTATTGAAGTCATCTTTCTGGAGAAAATTAAAACTTCAGAGATTAAGTAGTATTTTAATTCCACCAGGGGTGTTGGGGATCCAAAGACCTTTTTAAAAAGAATGCTTTCATAATGTGAAAGCTAAGTCCCAGTTTTGTTTTGCCTTGTTATGCAAGCTCAGATTTTCCTGCACTACATTTAGTTTACTTAAAGCAGATTATACGCGCGCATGCGCATCAATACGTCTCGCTTGTCTTGGCAGCCTGTGGTATTTGCTTTTAGGCTTCATTTGTCACTTTGGAAGAGGGAGCCATGTAGAGATGGGAGGGGGATAAGATGGGTAATTTACACTGCTGAATTTTTAAATAAACTTTCCCTAGACCAACCACATTTGCAGTTTAAATTGTTTTTCTGTTGCATGAATGGTTTAGAAACAAACAAACAAATTAGAGGGAAGAGGATGGAGCACACTGAGACGCTGCTCTGGAGCCTGAAATGACGGTGAGTTTAGCAGGAGTGTGCTGCTGTATTTCCGAAATCCGGCCGGCCGGCAGGGTTTCCCATGTGATTAATGAGAGCCCACGGTACGCATTATCAGAAGGGGAGCGAGTCCCATTATCAAAAGAAGGAAACCATAATTACTATGCAAATGACTTCGGTAATGTAAGAGGATAGACTCTCCGGCCATTACAGGGCAGACAGTTCTTAGTGCTAATTGGGGTTAGCCTGCTCTCAGAAAGTAAATAATATTAGCAGTAAAATAAATCCAAACTAATGTGAGGTCTGATTTGCCTTGCAATCGCGGGGAAGGGTCTGCTTCTGAAATCACATTTGCATTCCACAAACCGTCCTGCTCCTGTCTCTATCAGCAGGAAAACGACTTTGGATCGAAGATAGGAAGCCAATGATGCCGAGGTGAGACTTAGGATGTGAGAGGAGAGGTGGGCAGTGGAGGGTCTGGGGCCAGCAGACAGGCGTGGAGAGAGACAACCTGTAATTCTCCGAGTTGCCTACCTGGGTAGGAGGTGATGGCTCAGAACTTGAAGAGTAAGGGAAAACAAAGGAAAAGGATACTGCTGGGGGGTCAGCCTCTTACATCCCCCCCAAACCTCTCCTCCACCACCCGAGTTTAATCCTGCCTCACCACTTCCTCCTTTGTATCACTTTGAAGTCCGATTCCTTCTGGCTCCCTCCTTCTCCTCCCCCCACATACTCCTCTCCCCCCATGCCACGCGGTGGTAAAGCAAGTCCCACACTCTCTGCCTCCAGGCAAAAGGACCCCAAGCTTCCTCCACCCAAACCTTTCTGTCCTCACCTGTACGCCCGCTGGGAGGGCACGTGACCCGAGCTAGGCCAATCAGACTCATTCTCCCAAGCCTCACACCTGGGGCAGCCTTACACCAGCCGCAGTGAACTGTGGGGTGTTCCTGAAACTTGTCATCTCCCAGCACACCCCGGGCTGTAGCTCCTCCCGTCCTGTGTTTAGACGAGATTCGCCAGCTCTCCTCTCCTTCCCGGGTCCACACCACATCCCTCCAACAAATCCCCCTCTTCTGGGATCTTTGCAGGAGTTTGTTTCTTGTGGCTTTCCAAGGAGGAATTCTAACTGGTACGCTTCCCCTAAGAAATTTAAGCCAGATCTGCCAGGCAGGCAGGGGAGGGGGCATAGAAGAAGGCCAGGATTAGCCGGTAAATTGGGGGCTCTTTCTAGAGATGGCGTGTGGTCGATTTAGATCTGGAACCACCCCGTGAGTAGATGACATCATCAAGGCAGTGGAGGCAGCGGTTAGAACCAAGCTGTGAACCCAGGCCACCATGTGGGTTTGAACCTCATCTCGGAGCTGGATGACCTTGGGCAGGTTGGGGACAGCAAGAGCACCTTCCCCGCAGGGTCGTCGCCAGGGGAATGTGCGAGTAGAATTCTAGGAACGTGTAGAAGTGATAGAGCAGAGCCTGTCACTGGCCTGCGTGATAAGCCTGTAAAACGTGATTATTCAGACTTCTGAAAAACGGTGCTAGGTTCGCGTTTTTGCTGTAAACAGTTTCACCGCAAGCGTTTTCGCTGCACAGCTAATTGGCCGTAAGGCAATTTCACTGTAGAAGATAACATGATTGGTTGACAGTTTGGTTTACACTTGGCAGACTTAATGTATTTAAGCTAGTTGTCAGCCTGGTTTCATTTCTCTATTAACTGAGTTCTCACAGTTACTCCCAGTTTTATAGTATATAAACCTCAGCCCTCCCCACGGTCTGTACACAGTGACGAGTAGATCTCAAAAGAGTGACACCGACTACGTATCCATCCAGATCGCAAAGCTGTGTAAGCGTCCAGCCGGCGTGCACGCTCCTACACAGGGAAGTGGAAACACATCAGCTTGCAAACCCTCGGGTGAGCCGTCGGCCGCCCCGCCAGCAGCACCGGACCCAGCTGGGGCGAACAGAAGAGAGCTGCCCCTCGCAGCAGCCTTCGGAAGCATCCGGGTTTCCGTTCTGCATTGGAAACTGATCTCTCTCCTAATGCAGGAGGAAACTGTAGCCAAGAGGAGGCAGGGCCCTGCTGAAGAAGGCAAACCCACCAAGCAGCAGGGAACAACGCGCACACTGTGAACCAAAGGCTCTGTCTGAAGACCATGTATCTTCATTTTGCAACATCGTCTTTTTAAGTTTATTAGAATCTCATGTTTTACTATGTCCTCTTTAATGTTCCTCTTTTATTTTTCATTATTTTATTTCTCTTATAGTAAAATTGCCTTACGGCCATCTAGGTGTGTGGTGAAAATATTTTTGGCAAAAATGCTTACAGGGAAAATACCAGACACACTGAAAAACAGGCCAGGTAGGTAGGCAAGTAAGCTTTTTAGAAATAATGATTCCGTACACTTACTTGACATCTGTGTACAAGGAGCTATGTAGCATCCAAAATTGTCCCCCCAGGGCTACAAATATTGCCGTGACTGTGCCGTTACTCAAGCTTGGGTTGTTTTTGTTTTGTTTCGTTATTTCAGAATTGCTCCTTTAGCATTTTACTTAGAGCCTGCAGTTCAGAGATTCGATTGCCTTTGCTCCATTCAGCTGCTAAATACCAAAACACTATGTGTGACGATCCGTCACTGCTGTCCCCCACACCCGAAAGCTTCGCGTGGCGGGTGCCCGCACACGTGGGGGACAGTGGCTCCCTTCCACTGGCTCAGGGAACCCGAGTCCCGTGGGACGACTATGACCGCTTGCCTGACACCACACTCTCCAGCCCAGGACCCGACGTCTCCTCGTGCCACGGTCTCAGGTGACTTCCAGGGAAGCCGCAGTCCAGAGAGGTGGTCCCGCCTGTCCCCCTGGGCTCACTTGTCCTGGAAGGCCCTGCTCAGCCCCTGTGGCTGCCCCCTCTCAGTCCTGCCGAGGCTGAGGCGGGTCGCTCCCCAGCCCGGTGTGGGCAGCTCTGGTAAGCTCCCCGGAGGCAGCCAGAGGGTGATGTGTGCGAACGGAACTGCTTCTCAGGAGCCGGATCCACGGGTATTTGAGAGGCCACTGCTGTCTTCCTAAGCTGACCCCTCCACACAGTTCCAGGTTGGAAGACAGGGCCACTGTCAGTACTCTGACCGAGATGCGTGCGCTCCCGGCTGCCCCCAGAGCAGGACGCCCGACACTGCACGCTTGCCACCCAGGCTCCCCCACACCCCGAGCTCCGCCTCCGGCCTCCCGGGCGTCAGGTACAGTGGCGGTGGATGCGGTCAAGGCCCAGGCTTACCTCAGGGCACGTCTGAATCGGAAAGCATGGTGGCCGAGTGGCCCCGGGCCTTGCCCAATCTGATCCCGAAGGGTGGTCCAGCACGAGTCCTGCAGAGGCCACGGGGCTGCTACCGTCCTGCAGCGGGCGGGGGGCAGCGGGCTCGCCAGTGACCCAGACCCCGGGCGGGTTCCGAGCCCGGCTGGTCCCGCTCTTGGCTGAAGGCTCGCTTGGCTCCCTGCAGCCCCCGGGGCAGGTAGGGGCCGGGGTGCCCAGGACAGCTCGCAGAGTGAGAGGCCAGAATCCTCGGTGAAAGCCGGGCCGCCCGGAAGCGGGGCTGCAGCGGAGGCTCCCCGTGCTTTGTACGGGGTTCGGGGGGGCGTGCCCTGTGGTGTGGGGGCCGCGGGCCCCGAGATGAGGCAGATGGCCGCAGAGGGGCCCCATCCAGCAGGGGCTTCTGAGCTGGACGCCCCCAGCACGGGGCTCCGAAGAGACCTCTGCAACGCGCGCTAGGCCACCCCCAGGGGGTTCAGTGGTGACAAGTGAGTGTGGCTCTCCCTCCACAGCCTCAGCACTGGGCAGAGACTCCAGGCCAGCTGAAGGTGCCGGGCAGCAGGCACCCTGAGCTCTGAGCACCGCCAGAGGCTGGGACCAAGGACCGGCCAGTGCACACGGCCACTCCGACGGTGTGGGCGGTGTCAGCACCCCTGACCACACGCTGATGTAAACACAGGGACGGGACGGGGTACCAACTGGGCCCCTTCCCCTCGCAAAGGGGCCAGTGCCTCCTCGTCACCACTTGGGCTCCAGCACCAAGGGCGGTGCCGCTCACGAACTCGAGCTCTCCTGCTATTTCACTAGGTGGCAGCATCTAATAACAAATAATGATATTACAAGGGACTAAATAAAACTGTAAAAAGCTACTTCTATCACAAATGTCAGCCTCACAAAGATTCTACAACAGTAGAAAGAACTTTAGTGTGTCTTCAGCTTACTTTGAAAGGGCCATGGATCTATTTAGAGACATTCTTTTCCTCCACACATTCCCACATTCTATTTTAGGTTAAAACGCTTAAGACAAAAGTGTAATGGATCATAGGGTTGGATTCTTCTGGACATCTTCTCTTCGTTAACATTTAGCTCAAAGCAGGGAAAACTCACTTCTAAGCAAAGACGGCTTTTGCTAGATCCCACAGCCAGGCATCGTAAAGCCTCTCTCACCATCGGTTCTTGACTTTTATTTGTCAATTAATGATCTAAAAGAGAAAACTGAAGTTTTAACTCCAAGGAAACCCACCAATACACCTGAGATACTTCAGGCCCCAAGTAGCAAACTGGCATTCTGCAAACTCAGGACATGACCCAGTTTTGCTTGGCCTGAGGAATGTGTGTGAGTGCGTGAGTGTGTGTGTGTGTGTGTGAGAGTGTGTGTGTGCGCATGTGTGTGCACATGTGTGTGTGTGTGCACATGCATGCATGTCTATAGGGGTGGGTGTGTTTTAAGAATTGTCCATTTTCACATGCAGCAAGGAGCTGGAATCAAGGGGTGGCCACCCACTTTTACCAAACAAGAGCCTCCCAGTTTTTCTGGTTTGCTCATACTCTTTGTCACTATTTCCTAGCTCTGTTAGTTTTCTTGTGCATAGCAAACTACTACAAACTTAGATGCTTAAAACAACATCCATATGTTAGCTCACACTTCTGCGGGTCAGAAGTCTGGCCAAGCTATGGCTGCATTTCCTGCCCAGGGCCTCACAACGCCATGGTCAGTGTGTCAGCCAGGCTGTGTTGCCACCTGGAGCTTGGAAGCCTCTTCTGAGCTATGTGGTTGTGACAGAACTCAGTTCTTTGTGTTGTGGGCCTGAGCCCTCGGTTCTCCTGACGAGTTCTGCACGAAGATACTTTCAATTCCTGCTGGCTCTCTGCACTCCTTACCACGTGGCCTCCTCCATCTCCAAAGCCAGCAGTGGAGACGTCATGCGCCAAGCCCCACTCATATCTGAGCGGTGAGAATACAGAGGTGTTTTACTATACGTTTTACTATACGTTTAGGAACTATACGTTCCTAAATCTTCTCCTTTCCAGTTTAACATCTTAACCTGCAGCTATTCCTCAATAGCAGTCATTCTGCCATCTTGACAGCTTTCTCTTGGAAATAAATAAATAACAACAAAAGGATAAATACTTCTTCAAATTACCTTATATGATGGCTAATTGTCTGTGTCCATTTGGCTGGCTCACAGTGCCCAGATAATTGGTCAACCATTATTCTAGATGAATTCACAAAGGTGTCTTTTGGATAGGATTGACATTTAAATTGGTGGACCGTGGGTAAAGCAGATTGCCCTCCATAATGTGGGTGGGCCTCATCCAATCAGTTGAAGGTCTGAATAGAAAAAGACGGACTGCACCTGTACAAGAAGGAGTTGTGCCAGAAGACTGTCTCTGGACTCGAATTGTAACTCTTCCCTGGGTCTTCAGCTTGCTGGCACATCCTGAAGATTTGGGACTCACCAAGCCTCCACAATTGTGCAAGTCAATTCCTTAAAATATATCCATAGATAGATAATAAATAGATAGATAGATAAATCGATCGATAGATAAATAGATAGATAGATAGAAAATTAAAGAGATAGAGATAGAAACATTTTGTCGGTTTCATTTCTGTGGAGACCCCTGGATAATACACTGTATAAAAAGTGCTTTCACATAAGGTATCCAGGAGGTGGATCGTGGAAGTCATTTGTGCTTATCGGCCTGTGCAGCCTATTCCAACTTTTTTCACTTGGAAAGGGACATCCTGGAAGCGTTTGTCAGCCCTTCTCCATTTCTCCTCGCTAACTGTAATTCCCAAACTCCGAACCCACAGAGTCCATTTAGATATTTTCGCCGTATCTAGTATTGTCAGTGTAGGTTTTAACAGGGTTACCATAGCAATGTCAGCGCTATCAAGTTTAACAATAAGAAATAAATACAAATAAAAGCGTTACAAAGCAATCCAATTCATTAGTAGCACTTGTAGAAAATAGTGACTGGGAGCTTGTTTATTCCCCAACTTCCCCACCGATCGTCAAATAAGTTATTTTTATTCAAATAATGCAGCGCTTCCAACATACCAGTTGCAAATGGTGTTCCTAACGTGGATTTGGAATGCAACTTGGACTCTGGAGGGTGGTGAGGATTTGTTGAAACCCAGATGACCAACAATGTACCATCAAGAGAGCAACAACCAGGGCTGATGGTGGCAAGTCGCCCACGCATTTGCAAGAGCAGACCGCCTTTTACAGCTCCGTGACGTAATACCAGCACCCTGCTGCCGGTGACGTAATACCAGCACCCCGCCCCCCAGCTCCGTGACGTAATACCAGCACCCCGCTCCCCCACTCGGTGACGTAATACCAGCACCCCGC